>PVYE01003504.1:0-19003 GCA_002995055.1 Rhizopogon rudus | reverse complement strand
CGCAAGTATGGTATCCCTTTGCCCATACTTCTCCAAATCAGAAGTCATATCGAGGGTGACTCCAACCTGATAATGAATCTCTGGGTGCTCATCCTTCTGTAGCTCCTCGATAGGCTGTGCGAAATAATCTTCAATTAGATCGAGGAAAGTATCATTGTCTTCCTCTGATACGCGAGAATCATGAACAAGGAGTGCTCCATATGTTATCAATGCGTTAGCAGCCTGTGAATCAAGTGGTCAGTAGGTCAGATCGTGGGTGGAAGGGCAAAAGGCAAAACCTTGTTGCATTCCTCTTGCACTTTGACTGATTTTTCATGTAGAGACAAGAAGACATCGAGGTCGATGCTGGCGGGGTTTCGGATATCATCGACATGGTTTCTCTAGCTCACCTTTCGATTCCGATGGTAGTTACTTACAAGAGTTTATAAGGCAGTTCTATAACAGTGGACAACTGGGTACCCGTGGCACTACTCGCGAGTTAGTAGTCCAGGATCCGAATAGTAAGACAACGAAACCAGATAGTCCCGTCGCGGGGCCAAAGGATCTCAACTTCTCACTCTACATGAGTACCGTTAGGAAAGGGGCTGGAAAGGGTGACACTACGAGTGTGACACCTGTGAAACAAACCTGAAGATGCTGCTTGGCTGAGTTGGACTGACCTGGTCAGTTGCTACCCCGCGATTATCGTTACGCTCGCCAAAGAAATTAGACATGACCTTAGGTGGCCTCAAGTTAGTTGCTGGGTTGGTAGCATAAATCCACTTTCTGTGCATGAGCTGGTTGCCACTTGACTGATTCCCAGTGCCCGATTGGAAAATGCACTTGAATACTACAGTGCAACAGCCTGCAGGTGCAGTAGTATAACCGGAAGTTCAATGATGAAGATCTTCCTTCGGGCAGCGTAATGTCATACTCATCACCTATATACGTTTGCACGAGTGCTAACCTAGTGAAGTAGCCTCTGAGTGTGTGTAGCCTGTGAGTACTTTTTGTGCGGCTATCAATTATTAAATCCTCTGCTTCTGATTCTAAGTTCTATATTTACATACCCCTCACGCTTTACACCGTAACTCTACCTTGCGACAAGACATGGCGGACACCATCTCCATATGTAGTGCTCCTCCAAGGTCTGTGTCCCTTTGTGATACAACGTATTTTTCTGTCATCCTGAGTCCTGACTTCCAGCTACCATACTGCGGTTCAACAGCTTGATGAACTCGAAGAAGACGAATATTCCCCGAGACCTGCAATTCAATCGTCGTCGTCGTTGGTGTTGGCTCCGCCTGCCAATTTATCGACTGATACGCTCGTTGATCCCAGGGTGACATCATCTTTACGCATTCCCCCACAATCAAGCAGAAACGACCCAGCTACGAGTAATGCCGAAGTAAGAGGACCATTCACATTCTCACCGTTCGGCACAAATGCTATGCTGCTCCTGCCCCATCCACTCTCTCAAAATTCACGACCTCTATACCACATTTCTGTCTCGAGCGACTGCTTCAGGCCTCATATATACACAACGACTATTCACAGAGGAGGATCAGACCAAGGCCAATTTGTTGCGGAAATCAAGTTCGGTCTTCTGCGTTTCCATCGACATGCTTCCGCTGATGTACACTCATAGGCGGCCTCTATGCGAGCACGCTAAGTATCAGGGGACTGTTCAAGTGGGCTCAAAGATCGCTCGTCTCGATGATGTACATGTCCGCAAGGGAGACAGCGAATCGGTAGGTCATTGCACTAACTGAATGGTCACCACTATTTGAGTGACATGCCATAAAGATACAGCAGCGATACGACTGGCGTTTTCATTCCCGAGAGGGAAAGCCTCTCAGATGGGAATCAAAACATCAGGATAGAAAGGTGCGAATTCTTCTTTTTTCGTGTGATTGGAGCTTTTCTCACAGCAGTTCATGGTGTGTACTAGGTACTTTCAGTCCAGTGCACTCAGTACGGAATGAAAGACGGTCCCATTCTTGCTTCCTTCAGGCCAGTCAAAAGACGGGGGGAGCTTCAGACATTGGAGATTTTCCCGGAAGGTCTACCCTTTATGGACGATATCGTCGTTTCATGCCTTGTAACAGAGTCAAAAAGATCCACCAGGTATGATAGGTAAGCGAAATCAGAAACAACTGTCCTCGTACGCATACACCACTGGTATATACCCGACCCAATACTTTAATTAGCAGGTGCTTTCGCGTTTATGCCATGAGAGCAATGTGTTTGAGTTCACTGCTAGATATGAGTCACACCGCCTTGGGATATTTGTTGGCACTCACTTCTGAACCTGCTGTCCAACTTTGATCCGTTCATAAACTGTTTGAGCTTTCTGAGTCACGTTTAATGCATTTGCACGCTCAGATAGCTCAGGTTTCGGAACGAGCTCGTAATCGGAGGAGAGGTGCCAGAAAAAAGTTGATGATATACGAATAAGTGGTCGGTCAGGGTGGCTCGCTGTATGCCGCTCGACAGTCTATAAAATACGAGGTCAGGTCTTCACTCGCATGCAAGGTTCAACACTGTATATAACCTGGAGCGTGGCCTCATTGACGACTACCTCATGGAACCCAGCTTTGATAAGGCCTCCAGTCAGATGTTCAATCTGCTTTCCTGCTTGCACGAGAAGGTAACGTCCAGTGGGTGGGAATCTAACAGGGATGCGTTTTCCAGTATTGCGTGCCCAGATGTTGAGTCCAGGATATCGTGAGCGACCATGGATCGTTAAACAGTTAAGATCTGAGTGAAATCCCGCAAGTATGGTATCCCTTTGCCCATACTTCTCCAAATCAGAAGCCGTTGGGCCAAGCAGATGTGGGCTATCCGCGACATCGATGAATCAATCAATAGACTGACATATGAAGTACTGACCCATATTTCCCTGCGTCCTTGATAAACTCCCGAGGAAGTCCGAGACCGATCGCTGTCATTTCAGCGATATTCTCAACACTAAGTTGAAACTTTGAGTTGGTGACATTCCTCAGACGAGGACATGAACAGAACTCACGCATTCTTCATTGAACGCCCCCACTTCTCCATGGTAGGTTCCCACTTCTCCCTGATGCCAGGTGCTTGCGGAACGACATTCGGGGCGTTAAGCGCAGGATACTCTGTTTCATATGGAGGGGGAGCTCCCATTTTCCAGAAGAATCTGCATTTTGGGTCGGGATGGTGCCCAGAGATATCTAATGGCCGCTCTGCTGGGTCCAAATTGGCGATAATATCCAAGCACGGCTCATCGATGGCACATTTGGGCTTCTCAGTGTTATCGAGGGTGACCCCAACCTGATAATGAATCTCTGGACGCTCATCCTTCTGTAGCTCCTCGATAGGCTGCGCGAAATAATCTTCAATTAGATCTAGGAACGTATCATTGTCTTCCTCTGATACGCGAGAATCGTGAACAAGGAGTGCTCCGTATGTGATCAATGCGTTAGCAGCCTGTGAATCAAGTGATCAGTAGTTCAGATCGTGGGTGGAAGGACAAAAAGCAAAACCTTGTTGCATTCCTCTTGCACTTTGACTGATTGTTCAGGTTGAGACAAGAAGACATCGAGGTCGATGACTGGCAGGGTTTCGGATAGCGTCGACATGGTTTCTCTAGCTCACCTTTCGATTCCGATGGTAGTTCCTTACAAGAGTTTAGTTTATAAGGCAGTTCTATAACAGTGGACAACTGGGTACCAGTGGCACTACTCGCGAGAGTCAGCAGTCCAGGCACCAATTCTATAACGGTGGACAACTGGGTTGCTCCTGAGAGTAAAACATCAAAAGGATACCAAAACATTCGCCCTTCGTCCATCCAAGGCCGGTATTTCATGTTTAAAGCTGCTCCTGGGCGCTAGCTACTAGATTACTATGCATGATACTACTAGATAAGTAAACCGCTGATCCTGAGCAAGCGTCGTTCAGTGGACGTGAATTGGAGGGAGAAATAAAACAGACGTCTCCTCCAAGTCGAAAATATTCCGAGTCGTGCAGCTGCTAAATTGTGTATAAACATGAGGCCTTCGACAAGCAGCCAGCGGCACGCCCTCTCGGCACATTCCGCACAAGTCACCCTGTTCCCCTACACCCACCTCATCGGACGCACCTTTGCCACAACTACCACCTACATAATAATTCCTTTTCACGAATCCTAGACCACTATCATGATTAAGGTGTGTGTATCCACCAGCTCTCCATTTAGAAAGCTGAAGAACCTGATGTGCATAGATATGGAGTATGAAGAAGAACGAGGACGCCGCAGCTAAGAGGAGGCCAAAGACAAGCGCTGCACAGATACGAGTGCAGAAAGGTATGCACTGGCACATTTACTATCGTTCTGGTTTCTGAATTTACGCGATTCCAGATCTGACTGAACTTGACCTCCCATCCACTATGAAGACTAACTTCCCAGACCCGTCCGACCTCCTGAACTTCACCCTTACCATCACCCCTGACGAAGGTGAGTATACGGGATACTGGACATGACACGCTACTCACAAAAGCCACTAGGAATGTACATGGGTGGCACTTTCGCATTCTCTTTCACCATTAACACCAACTACCCACACGAGCCACCTAAGGTCAAGTGCATGCAAACGGTGCGTTCTCTTTACGTCTCACTCTGACATGCTAACTCTATTTGAATACAGATATACCACCCGAACGTTGACCTCGAGGGAAATGTGTGTTTGAACATTCTCCGAGAAGACTGGAAACCTGTTTTAAATCTGAACTCCGTCATGGTCGGCCTACAATATCTTTTCTTGGAGCCTAATGCAGATGATCCATTGAACAAGGGTGTGCTACCTCTTCTCTTACAGTTTCGTGAGCTTGTCTGACTATGTTTCACAGAGGCGGCAGAGGAACTACGAAAGAATCGCGAACAGTTCCTGCACAATGTTAAGGCATCTATGCGTGGCGGTCATATCAAGGGCGTAACATATAACAAGGTCCTTGTATAATGATTGTTCTTAGACGCGTGTAGATATTCTCTGTTCACGCGATCATTGCTTTCCACTTTCCCGCTGGCAGTTCGTGTTTAGAAAATCGTCGAGATATTCAGTCTTTATTATAAGGCCTGATATGATACACCAGAGATATATGACGTTCCCGATCACTTCATTCCACATACACTCAACTGCCCCTGTATGTGGTGAAGGAATACGGGCTAATCAGAAGTGGGATATGGTAATGCTCTTCTGTGTTTTCGACTTCGAAAGTGATCTGCCCACAGGGTCAGGCGACATGAAATAACTGCCTGGTAGTAGACCGATCTTACCTCTACCCAGGGATAGAAGCATTTTCTACCCGTCTTCTCAAAATACTCCTTCGGCTTGAATACAATCTTGTACAATCCAGCCTCCAATTCCTTATGCTGCAATCCAGCCTCATCCGACCCTCGTGGTGGCAGAATGTTCATACATCGCCCATCGGCATCTGTGACACTGCAAGAGCATGAGGACCAGTGTGCAAAGTCGTATTAAAGCGTACCCGAGTGCAAACGGACTGAAGATGTCGACGCCTCTCTGCCCTTTGTGGTAAATCTGGATATTTACATCCACTCCCGCTGCCGGTCTCCCTGTGGAGACATCGAGGACTGTAAGGTGTGAATCAACTTGGATAGCACTGGTGAATCCAAGTGCTCACCATGACACGTGATGGGTCCCTTTGACATGATGTACTAGTAGTAGATGGCGAGTCACTTGTCTGTGCAGGCCTTTATACGTCAATTAAATTATGCTCCAAACTCCGAGAAATATTGCTGCGTCACTGTCGTGGTGGAGAGAATGCCGCAGATGATGTTCATCGTACCCCTGTTCCCTAGCATACCAAATTTGGTGTGATGTCACGTGCTCATACATGAATGAAATCTGCAGTGCAAAAGATCATTTTATTGACCACTTGAATTCATGTCTGCTTCGTCTGATCCCGCAGCCCCGCCTTTGGGCAAGTACCTTGCTTCCTCAGGTGCGCTCAAGAGAGGTAGTTCTTTCATTTTTGCTAACCTCACGAAGATAAGAAAACACGGGATAAAGCTGTAAAAAAACTCGCTACTTTCCTGTCCAGCGAATCAGGAAATGTCTTGCCAGATCTTGAAATGGCTAAGCTATGGAAGGGCATCTTCTACTGTATGTTCCGTCCACATCCATGCTTAATCGTCACTTCTGATGTCATACGTCAGGCTTCTGGATGTCGGATAAGCCACTAGTACAACAAGCGGTGGCAGGGGAGCTAGCGGAGCTCATACTCACAATCACTGACGTACCTTCGTCGCTCAATTTCCTGCGGGGTTTTTGGACCATGACAGTTAGAGAATGGAATGGGATTGACCGTCTTCGGTGCATAAATTTTATGACGTGATATTTTGTGTACTAATTTTGGCTTTCAGGATGGACAAATATTACATGCTCGTTCGGAAGTTCGTGAATGCGAGCTTCAGGCTCCTCATACGCACAAAATGGGATGTTGCCGCTGTCGAGGAGTACAACTTAATATTGTCTGGTCCCAACGGACCGCTATGGTAAGATGATCTCTTAAAAATGTCAAAACAGACTTACAGCTATCATTACAGTTCCAACGATATTCGAGTGCCAGCCAGTCTTGCATTCCACCTATCGGAAATATACATCGAGGAGCTGGACAAAGCCCTATCAAGCTCAGAGTCGCCGCCTCCAGTACCAATGTCCACGCTGCTGTCGCCTTTCATCGTGCTCGCGGCACGAACGCCTATAAACACGACTTATAAGCACATACAATCTTCATTATTCGAGCCTTTGCACAATGCGCTCAAATCATCATCCGGTCCCCCAAGCCGCAAGAAAGCGCGCACGTCATCCTCTAATTACTCAAAGCTGCTGTCCAACGCCTGCACCTGCAGTCCAGAAAGTGAAGGAGCGGAGGATATGGATGCTGTATGTAAGTCAATACTGCAAAAAATATTCGATGTAGCAAGCGAAACAGAAACGCGGGATGCAAATAGGCGGAGAATGTATGCTTTCTACAAGAATGCAGTCGAAGATGATGATGAGGATAGTGCTGGATGATATCATACACCATATGTAATGCTTCTGTTCTTGCGCCGTCATTTGTTACGAATGCACTTGCACTATCAGTGGGGCTACAAATCTGGCAGCTCGCGTTGCGTCAGTCGTTTCCACGTAGACTCCCTCCACCAATCCTCCATACTATCAATCCGCTCCCAGAGGGTCTCCTCATCTACGCCGTAGATAGCATACTTCGCGACATCCAATAAACGACCTTCCCGTTTGACTACTTCCAACGCAGCCTTACTTTCACCCCTGTAATAGCGACGCTTACTTCAGTGTATAAACAAGAAACATGTAGCCGCCTACCGTAGGAGATCTAGAAGCTCCTGTCGGTCAGGGAAGAATAGTCGAGGTTCAAGCACCGCGAGAACAGCAAGAGCAGCGCGGAAAAGAAAAGAGTCCCCTTCTAGTAAGAGCACGTCCCATAAGCGTGCACATGCTTCGAAGGGCAGGTGGTCCAAGAATAGCGGGACTAGCCAGTCAGGTAGATAGGCGCTAGGTGATATCTGGTGCTGCTTGAAATTGAAGTACACTGAGGAGAATAGAATCAAGCCGAAGCGGTGAGGAATATATTTGAATTCTTACTTTTTGGCATGCTGTCAGCCAAAAGGGTGTCGAATATTCTAAGTAGAGCATAAGCAAAGCGCGTTCACCATATGCCCTTGTGCTCACCGATAATAAGCCTCGATCTAGATGCTGTGATTCAGTTAGATTCTGATTCAAACCAAACTGCAGCACTCACGTCATCTTTGGTGGCAGCACTGCCATAAAATGACCTCATACAATGCCTCTCCAGGAGGTTTCTCATCACTACGAAGCCTTGTTGTGGTTTCATGTTCAGTAGGATCATCCCAGCAATCTTGGCAGTCCCATGCACATATCCCAGACCCTCATCCGCACGAGAGACGACCCATGCACATAGCATATCCATGAGGTCTTGGTAGAGCGGTCCAGTTTCGGGGTGGAAGATGTGAAGGCCAGGAAGGGTGGACAGAATGTCGTCTTCGATCGCTTGCAGTGTTTCTGCAGGAAATGAGCCGGCCGAAAGCGCACGTTTAGCTCGGCTGAGACAGTTTTTGTAGTTATCTTGAAACATGATCAAGGCTAGCATACAATATAAGGAAAGGTTTGTATATGCGACGCCTACCTTTGCTGAGAGCGAGTGCATTACCAACAGCCTGCTGCCACATCGAAGCACGTAGTTTAGTAGGTATGCCGTTCCACCAAAGTTTGCGGAGATTGGGATTCTTATGGACAACTCGCCAATCGGGGAGTATCTCCTTCTCCCATGTGTAGATAGACTGCTCGATCTTGAGTTCGCGAGCTAAACGGCGTTCTTGTAATGCCTTCCGCCGCTTCTCCTCTAGTACCATGTCAGCTCATAGCCACTATGAATGTGACTAGAGAATTACCTGCGGCACGACTTTGCTTCATCATGGCCTCCCAGTCCGCCATATGTTTCCTGTCTTCTTGGCGGCTCTTCGGAGGTAGGAAATGAGGACGTGTCTTGCTCATTACTTTCTGGAATGTACTCGGTCCCGCTGGTCGCGTTTTTTGATGATTCATGGATGGGCTGGTCGGGCTTTTGGGTAAAGGGGAAGAAGGGGATGGTGGAAGTGGTGGAAGATCATGGCTGAGGTGGGAAGAAGATGCAGTTGACATTGGGCGTACTGCCTCATCTTCCTGTTGCCCGTTCACATCGCTTTCTGCGCCGATACTCGTGGTTACACCATTTGGTGAAGATCCACCGGCGTCGATGTGAACGGCAGGATATTGTGATGTATTGCACAGAGGGGAGGTATCTTCCGACTCCCGGATATCTGAATGCCTAATAGTCAAGTGCCCGTTCGTGCTCGGTCCCTCTGAGAGTGTGATATCAGAGAAGTCCTGTGAGAAGTCCTGCTCCTGCTCCTCCGTTTCCGGCGGCCCCGAGGGTGAAGGGGAAGATGATCTAGACTCCGGGTGAGAGCTGGAGCTCCCGTCAAGACAGAACGTTGAAATCGACGTATCAAGGTCATGCGCAGAGGCATAATCGGTCTCCCCGTCATCTTCTCGGTCCTTTTCCACCCAACTTGGGTTCTCGGCGAGATGTTTCCTCAGAACTGCGGAGCTGAACTCGAGGTTAGAATCACTATCCTCGCCGTCCGAGAATGCATCGTCGAGGGTAAAGCTGTCAAAGCCCTTGCCTACTTGACGCTCTACGACTTCGTGCTCGTTGTCCGTCATGGTAGCCAACGTCAAGTTATGGGATGTTACTAGTCCAAAAATAGTAAGTACTATGTAGTAGTTGAAAGACTTGAAACGTTTCCGAGTCAACAAGAGCGTGCCTCTTACGGGAGTTCAGACGATCCAGTAGCAAGTTTTTATTTCATCGTTCAAGTGAGTTTGCTTGCTTTTCCTACTTCCCTCTGCCAAATTGATGTCTAGACCTATCTTGACATGATTGCAGAGGTCCTGCTAGTCCTTGCAGGACACTCCTCATCATTGTTCCCAACAGACCACAATGTACATCCTGCATTCAGACCATTACTACATCCAGGCGAAGAACAATGTCTTGAAGCCCTCGGACGAATAGCCTTCAGATATCGCAATATAAAGAAGGCTTGTACAATCCTCTCTCGGTCCAAATCGCGTTATGTCTGCGCGCTTTGTGCGACATTGAACCAGATTCTGAAGGACGAATACGAAAAACTTGTGGTAGATACAGAGGCGAAGGTCTTGAAACGCGATCCTGAGCTCGTTGCTCATGGGTCTTTCGTGCCACTTTCAGCTGTACGAGCGACTTTTGCAGAATGGGACTCTCCCCTCACAGCGCTAGAGACCTTGATGGATCAGCTGCAAGCTGAGAAGTACTGGCAACCCGGTCCCCTTATTGACATGCTGCTCGCCCGTGCAAAGACTGGCGTCCATCGGATTGCGGATATTATTTCACGCCTTTCTGTCGCCGTCCAACGCGTGTGGAGGAGCCAATTGTCCGCTTTCATGGTACACGGATCCCTTACTTCTTCTGATCCTTTGGCATCGAAAGATTTTACGCTTTTGGAAGGAACCATGCCCTCTTGTGTCTCTCCTCAAACGAGAGAATCCATCATTTATGTGGGACGGGCCATCGCGACCATAAAAGCCAAGAAGTGGCAGAATCAGTTACCGCGCGAGCAGGCGCTTGAATACGCCAATTTGTTGGAGACAGTCTTGCCCGAAGATCAATACAAATTCGACCTCGTAATCTCGCAGATCCAGACAAATATCAGCGAATGGCTATGGCTCAACGTTTTGACTCGGAAGGACGTTGAAGATACCGTTATATCGCTGTACGTCACTCTTCCATGCACACCTTTCGAACATAGCAGACTGACGCTTAATCGACAGGGCCAGTTACTTTCTTCTGCGCAATGGCGAATTCAGCTTAGCGCTTATCCGCGAGATCGAGCGCTTGAAGATATCACGGCTCACGACACGATCGGGAGCCGTGTCAGTGATTCGAGAACAAGATCTAAATCTAGCGCTCCTCCGAGCGTCTCTCGGTACTACCGCTCAGCATGATTCGTCACTTTTACATCTTCACTTCCAACTCCCTTCCGGGCCCCTCAGGCCCCTCCTCCCCTCATTAGCAAATTTCAAGGGACTGTCTTCATCCGTTGCTAGTAATTCACCCGAAGTCACGTCCTTTGATGATCTCCTTTTAGGCACGAATCTCATACTGTCGTACAATGTTTCCTGGCCTCTGGATCTTTTTCTGCACCCCTCGGATCTTCAGATATACGCAGCTCTTTTCAACTACCTGTCCTCTTTGCGCAAAACCCACACTCGGATCCACACTTGTTGGACCTCACTGTCCAATGCACAACGTGCGCGACGGCGATGGACAGGTCTTGGCGACGGTGGCACTGCTGAGGACCTTGAAGTGCGCAAGGAACTATTACGCTGCGGATGGGGTGTCGTGAGGGATATGGGCTGGTTTCTTGACACCCTCCTGGGTTATGTTATGGTCGATGTCGTAGATGTCGAGTTCAGAAGACTGAAGGATCTCTTGGACAACCCAAGTCGCGGACGTGCAGATAGCGTTGGCAAGCACATCAATCCACATAACGTTGCCACCCAAGCCGGTGCGGACCCCTCGACTTATCTTGATTTCACCACATTGCGAAATATCCACACGACCTACCTGGAACGGCTGCTCACGGGGTGCTTGCTGTCTAACCCCGCTCTCACTGCGATCCTTCGGCCGATCTTTGAGGTGTGTGAACGATTTGTTGCGCAGGTAGAGAGATGGGGCGGAGACGTTCTGCCTGCGTTGCTGTTTGAGGGGAGTTTATCAACTGGCGGTGATGATAAGGTGGGTACTATGGTAAGGGAGCGGTTGCAAGTGGTGTCAGAGGTCAACGAGGTACGTTTCTCTGTTCAAGATAGGCTATTGTTTCTGATCATCTCTTTCCACCAGAGCCTTCGTACGCTGTTCAACTTGTTCTACGAGCAACTTTCCCTCTCGACCTCTCAGCAACCCTTCACGGCTTCTGGTGACGCCTCGAAGTCTATTTTGATGAACGCTAGCTTGGCCAACGTGTCGACATTACAGCGCACGTTGATCCGAGGAAAGGGCGCAAAGGGTTTTGAAGGAGAGGGGGAAGTCCGCCGACACGTTGAGAGGCTGTTACTTAGACTGGACTTCAATGGTGCATTTTCGAAGCCCAAAGCTTAGTGACATCGAACAGGTATAATGTAGGTTTATCCCTTTATGCACAATCCTTCTGCTGTATCGCGTTCTTTTCGGGACCGACTACCCCTAAGATAGTTAGTCAATCGTTAGGAACTGACACGTAGTCTCGTACATACTTGTATAGTACATCGTTATGAGCCGGGAAATGAAGACCCGGGGTCCGCCGGTGTTGCCAGCAGCGAAGGCAATTTTGTAATTATATACAAACTGTTAATTATAAGTATAAGCCTTTTGGGCAGATATGATAGCAGCTCGTCGTCTCTCTCAACAAGTCGGACACTTTGCTTCATCAATGGTACCCCGTGTGTTCACCCCCGTTCCAACCTGAAATTTCCGCTAACAAGTTCCCAGAATTCAATACTCGCCTCATCGGTGCACCCAACACTCTTGGTCAGTGCGATCGCATTCCACATCGCGCCAACTGATCAGCCCGCCCACAGAACACCGAGTGTTTATCGAGCAGAATGGCGCTGTCGTGTCTCCCTTCCATGACATTCCTCTTTTCGCGGATCAGAGTAACGGCATCCTCAACATGATCGTCGAGGTTCCCCGCTGGACCAACGCGAAGATGGAGATCTCCAAGGAGGAGCCCTTTAACCCGATCAAGCAGGATATCAAGAAGGGCCGGTTGCGCTTCGTTCGCAACTGCTTCCCCCACCATGGCTACATCTGGAACTACGGTGCTTTCCCTCAGGTGAACACTTCCTTGATTCTTGCACTTATTCGCTTGGCTGAGCACTATCGATCATCATCAGACCTGGGAGGACCCGGCTGCTCTCCACCCAGAGACCAAAGCCAAGGGTGACAACGACCCATTAGATGTCTGTGAGATTGGCGAGAATGTCGGCTATGTCGGCCAGGTTAAGCAGGTTAAGGTCCTGGGGATCATGGCTCTGCTCGACGAGGGCGAGACCGACTGGAAAGTCATCGTCGTTGATGTGCACGATCCCCTGGCATCAAAGCTAAACGACATCGAGGACGTGGAGCGCCACCTTCCTGGCTTGATCAGGGCCACTAATGAGTGGTTCAGGTTAGTCTTGCATTTCATCATCTAACCAAGGAGCTACAACCTCTTCTAGGATTTACAAGATTCCCGATGGCAAGGGCGAGAACGCCTTTGCTTTCTCTGGCGAGGCCAAGAACAAAAAATACGCAACTGAAATCATCCATGAATGTAACGAGGCATGGCGGCGCCTTATTACGGGAGAGAGCCCAGCTAAGACTCCTTCCTACGAGATCTCTATGTGAGTTGATTCTCCTCGTTTTTTAGTGGCTAAAAATAAAAATTCTACAGTCGCAACCTCGCCAACCCAACATCGCCAGGTTTTGTTACCCGCAACGACCCAGGCCACGCTACCCTTCCTGCCGATTCGAGGCAGCCTCCTGCACCCATCGATCCTTCCAGTAAGCACCTGTTCTTCCCTTTCGTCCTAATTGCTGCAGCTTCTCCTCCTTGCAGTCTCAAAGTGGTTCTACATCTCATCCGTCCAGGTCTAGAAGAAGGACAGAAGGAAAACGGTGTACTAGACTCATCGCTCTCGTACATAAATATAGAATGCACTCGGTCACTACTTTTCCTTGCAAGCACTTTCCTTCGACGAGTGACGATGAAATGGCGTGTAGTCCGCTCAGCCCTCGCCAAGATATTGAGGTGACGAGACTAGCACACATGTACATGAATATTATGCTATGATATCGGTCTAGTGCTACAAGTGTCTTGCATGAAATATGGTTGCGCTCATATCTGGAGAGCCTACTGTCGTGGCTTTTCTACCACGCCATCTGGCTGTGAAGGGTATCGGCAGTAACGATCAGAGATGGATGTTACTGTCCATGTCCCTGCAACGATGCGCAAGTTAGTCGTGTATTTCGGTCCTTTGGACGCGTGACCAAGTAGAGACACACCTTCAAGCGCGGAGAATATAGAGTAATCGTGCGTGGTGACACCTGACACAGTATGTGTCTCAAGAACTTTTCCTGGCTTGCCTCCTTTCTTGGAACTTGGCTCAGCTCGTTGATACGTGAATGTGAATGGTGGCTCTCCGATCAGTGTGAAGACAATCTCTGCTTGGTCACCTGCAAGTATGTCAGCATATCGCAATCAACTTGTATTTTAGACTGCTATAACCTTCATGAATGGCCTGGTATATCCGCTTGCCGTGACCGACCTGAGCAGATGGTAGAGGATGCACAGTAAAACGAAGGTCAGTGACTGTAGCCTTGCATAGCTTCTGCTGCTGCGAGATTGAGGTAATCGTGAATTCTCCCGCTTGTTGTTGCACGAGGGGAAGCGGCGACGTCTTTGCTTCTTGGGTGTAAGACTTGCCGTTGATGCGATATCTATGGCATTATTTCCGTTAGAAAATATAAATATGATACATAACCCCACGCACCCGATCGACCAAGGCGGTTTGCCTTCCAGCTGGAACTGAGTGACATCACCAACACAGAAGTCGACTCTCTTGTCGAATGGAATGATCGCAGCGGACTCTGCAACTTCAACCCATATGGAGCGACGCAAGGGATTTAGCTCAGTCTGTTCACAGTGCGATGAGTCCTCGACAGACTCGATTGTGATTTGGTGAGGGCCAATGGAGGTGAATTGATATGAGGGAAGATGAAGCCTCCAGATCTTGTCGTGCACTTCAACCGTTTCCTTGTACACCTGGCTTGCGGCAAGGTTCCTGACGGACAGCGCGAGCCGGAAGGGGGGCGTGCCGTCCAGCTGAATAACACCACCATCATTGTATAGAGCCTCGTGAGACGTAAGTGCATCGTTTAGGCAAAACGACATTCTGTTATCATTCTTGAACATCGCCGACGGCCTTGCCAATACCTCCTGCTCGAAAACAAGGCGGTCTGAGCGAGGAATGACTGCGTTTTTGTGCTTTGCGAGAGGATATGCGCTGTCGCCAATTTGTTTGACTTCATAATACTTGCGCCCAATGGTTGACGTGTGCAGCTGGAAACGCGTGTGAGGCTGGATGCTGCTGAACGTTGGTTGATCGAGGACTGTCGTGCCACCTGCTTCGTCATTGCGCGCAATGTTGTACGTGATCTCAAACGGAGGTCGACCTTGGGAACGTTAGTCAGTGTGAGACGCGTCATGCTGGAGGACACACCCGTGAGCTGGAGATCGACGTGGTTATCCTGGCCTTGGCAAATCGGAGGAAGGATATGTGATCTATTATACGACTCGAAAGTGGAAGGAGTTGCAGGATCTAGCTGAGCAGAGGGCCGCGGCACCCAATCAACAGTATAATTGCTCCCACTTTCGATGACGGATCCAGAGCATTGGGAGTCTGAAACCTAGATGAGGCATATCACGTGAACACATTACCCCGTGCCTGCATGATGGCTTGTTACCTCAACAATTTCGTAGACACCCTTTTGTGTGACATGAATATAATCATTGGGTGACTGCAGCTGAGCAGTGCGCAGCTGATGTGGGTCGCCCATGTGGCGGTACTTGACTTTCCATGGCTGAGATGGGTGGTCGTGAATTTCATTTGGAAGAGGCCAGTATTCAGACTTACCCCATCGCCCGTCAGCCGAAGTGGCAGGTCAGCACCATCATCTTCTAGAATAATGATCTCCCGTCGGCCATGCTTGCTGTAAAACTTGACGGTTGGCTAAATACGCAGTCAAAAACCCAACCCAAACTTCATGGTCACAGCAACTAACCTTCACTCTCCTGACATTCACAGAGACGCCAGGAACTGATATCGGTCGTTTGCACCCGTAACTGTCCACAACACTCACTGAATAAACGGATTAGCTTCGTTTCGTCTGTATATCAACTCATTGAACCTACCTAAGTCGACATCGAATGTCCCGCCTTCCTTGTCAAGAGCACTGGGTATAGGTACCAATATTCTTGTAGGTGACGTCTTGATATCGGTGATTGCCAGCGCATCCGTACTCCGTGGACCCACGACCTGCAACTCCAAGTTCCAAGGAGGCGTGCCCTGTGAATAAACATCAGGATAAACCTCCTATAAGCAATGAGAATACCCACCCTCAAATCCACCTCAACACCCACAGTTGCACCCTCACAAGTGCTAACGACCCTCTTCCCGCGACCGCCTACAAAATCAGCTGCCGCTAGAGGATGCACGACTTGGTCAATGCTCGGTCCGTCAAGTGCCACTTGTTTGTAGTGGGCGTCACTGAGCTGTACAAAGGTGTAATAATAGTGACCACTGTGCTCCGGCTGTAAAGTGAGCTCGCCACGGGACGACGGAAATGTCTTGACAAGATCACGCGGGCGCTCTGTGTCTCGCTGTGCACGGTAGTAGACCTGGAATGGAGGTGTGCCGTGCATGACAAGGGATGCAGAAACCCCTGTGTCGCCGGAACTGGGCAAACTTTAGAAAGGACGGCTTGCCAGAACAAGGGTACATACCATTCATGAATTCTCTTCCACTCGATTTCTGCGGTAGGCATCGCCCTCTCGACGACCCTGCAGGTTTCAGGGGCGAGCACATCGCCATCGCAATACTTGTTACATTGTCAGGATCATCAAAGTAGGGGAGCATGCATTACCTACCTTGCCTTTGATGCCAGTGATAGTGTACTCTCCTGGAACGGTTGCATTCAGCACAACATCATTTTTGTTTTCCTTGGTCTGCAGTTTCTTGTCCCAAGGCTTCACGCGCTTCCCATCCCTATCGGCAGGCTCGAACCTCACATCGATATTCCATGGCCCATCCAGAGCGTCTGAGTCACCCACGGTAAGTGTTACTGGAGCTTCTGAGCCAATAAGGAGCGACGTTGGGGTTCCTGGACCGCATGCTTTGAACGACACGCTCGGACGGCGCAGAACAGAAAGTGATCGTGTAATCTCCATGTCACGACCCCCGCTATCGAGGTGCACAACATTGCCCATGCCATCAATAACACTCTCCAGAGTATAGGTGTGCTTGCCGAGAGCATCTAAAGACAAAGACAAGGGGACTTTGAGCTTCTGAGGTATACGAGCACGGGTGATGTCCTGTGCGGTATGCGAGTGGCTGCTATCTTCGATGCCTTCAACGAGGAAATGTTCCTTCCTCCCATTGACATCCTTTGACCACCGTAGGCTCAGCGGAGGGATGCCGCGTATATCGATGGTAAGGTCCACACCAGATGTGTCACCCGCGCAATGAACATCTTGCAAAATATCATCTGTGTACTGTGCGGTTGGACAAGGTACGACGGTCACTTCGACTGGGTGAACAAGACGTGCAGCAACGTTTGAACTGTCAAGCACCCGGTCAAGCTTCATGGTCCCTGGCTTGGAGAGACGAAGGTGCACTAAGGTTTGTGACTTTTGCAGGCTGGCAGCGGCATCTGTTTCTTCCTCGTCATCCTCGTCATCGTACTCGCGATACCGGTCCACATCCCTTGCTCGCACAACCTGTCGTCCCTCTACTCTAGCTTGCTCGATTGCTTTCAACTCCTTCGCGCCCAACTCGATGTACTCCACACGCCCCGAGCCAAGTGGAGTAAAAGAATAGCGCACGTTGGTAGGAGTCGTGTTGTTCACGAGAATTGGGACGAGCACGTGCGCAGAAGAGACAGGTGGGAGGCAGAAAGTCTGAGAGTGTGGATTGATGTGAGCAGTGCTGATGGGAGACATGTGAACTGTATGTTGGCCAAGCAGATGGACATCTCTCGTAGTTGTGTGGAATGGGGGGAGACCAAATGTAAACGGGGCAAAAATGTCAGAGAGTCGAAAAGGCTCCGGAGTAGATGGAAACTCCTGTCGATCTTTTGCATTGTCATAAGCTCGCCCACAGACATGTATTTGTGGCAGACTTACTTAAGGAACCCGAAGACACGCTACCTGTTTCGTGGGAGCCCATTAAACCAAGGTTTAAGCTAATCCCTCCAAAAAGCAAACCATCGAGGAACCAGATGGCCAGAATTTGGGGTATGATGACAGCCTTGCCATACCTCAAACGCGGTATTCGGAGCTGAGAGAGGATCGCAATGTACAAAAAATCAACTATCAGCCATTTTCTGCCGTAGTACGCGGTTGCATCAGACGTAAAGATGTTTTGGAAGATATCGAACACCTTGATGGCCTGACAAGGATAGAAACGCGTCAGTAGTGAGGTTTTGATATCATGGGTGTCATATGAAAGACGACCTCGCGCAGACAGAACTTGCCAAGCTGAATGCCACTCACTTGTAGCAGTAAGCCCAAACTCAAGTAATACAAACGTTGAGAGGGCACATCAAGGAGTCGGTCTGATATGAGTGGCTGGAGGCCTGCAGGCGGTGCTGGTTTACCAGCCATATGAAGCACGGGCTGCTTGTAATGCGATCAACGCCCCAGCAATTGCGTCCTAGGAAACACAAATGTTAGACACAAGCCTCGAGGTTCAAAGAGAAAGGTGATGTGCACGTGACAATATCGCGTTCAAAAAAGGCAGTAACCCTAGATTTTTAAAGTATCTTACATAAGCCAGTATCTCAATGCCCGGCCAGTGATCTGTCCCACAGATACTTACTTTGTTTCATACGAAGCGCTCGTCCAAGAGACAGACAGACAAACAGACGCTCTCACAGGTGGACAGGCCACACACTACGATCATTGCAACTCTAGTGGCCTGAGAAAGCTTCATAGTCCTCCAATCATAAGACACAGTCCCTCTTCTTACACACCGTCAGCATGATGGCCATGACCATGAACAAGCACTCACTGCCACCACTGCCATCCATCCAAGGAGAGCTTATGCTCGACGTGTATACCCACCGGTCTATGCTGAGCAAGGAAGTGGACGAAAGTACGCCCCATGGAAATACGGAACGATTGGCTGAGCTGGGGAACTCTGTGCTCAGCATGATCGTCATGTACACACTGTTCTCAGAGAAACCAATGCTTCCCGCCCATGATCTCAAGGTTTGTAATGCAAAGGAAGACATTTAAGTTTTGCGTTGCTAAAGGTACACATAGATGCGTAAATCCAACACGCTAAGCGACAAGAACATCGCAGACTGGCTGTCTCTTTACGGACTAAAGGCCAAGATTCGTTGTACAGACAGAAGCGTACTGGAAAAACCCGAAGAAGCTCGTTTCCTCTTTAATTCTTACGTCGGCGCGGTGTACACGCAGAAAGGCTTGCAAGTGGTCACGAACTGGATTGGTCGTCTTGTCAACCCTGCCTCGGAGCCTCCGCCAGTCCCAGGAGAGACATCCAACAACCAGCGCGCAGCAACCCCACCCCCGCCCCCGCCAACATATTATGCTCAACCCCCTCCTCCT
>PVYE01003501.1:19559-33463 GCA_002995055.1 Rhizopogon rudus | reverse complement strand
TCTGAGCTGTCCCAATTATATTGCGTCGACCACCACTGCATCTTAGAATTAAGATAACACCGGAGACTTCGTGCCGAGCCATATGGACATCAAACGGCCATTTAAAAATATGTCCTTTTGTAAACCATGAAAGATGTGGAGTCTGGACTATGCAGGATCGGTGTGCATTTTGAGATCGTAGTTGCGATAATGTGGATTTGGGCCACCAATCAGGGAATGCGCTGGTTATTTGCCGGTGCCGTAGCGTAAACTGTAAGGAAATTGTCATTCTCGTCTCGTCATTGCGTGTCAATGCATTGGCAGTGGCACATGTCTTCTAAGCTTCTCATCGGATGCTGTGAACTGCCAGTGGGGATAATGTATAACGGCTTAGGCAGCGTATTTGTAATTTACCTCGCATTGAGAAGAGATAGTACCCGCTCAGGATTTCCGAAGAGGCTGAGGGTATCGTTTTTGCACATAGGATCGAGCGATCTCTAATTGAGAGTTGCGAATATGTCATGGGGATTGAAATTTAGCATCGTGTTAGAATCATGTAACACGGGCGGGTTCCTGGTTCCAGCGGGGAACGTCAGATCCAGAGAAGGCTATTCACGGTTCCAGACTATTGCGACAGAACTCTGTGTATAGTACCTCGCTGGGCTCATGCCCTCCCGCTAATCTCTTTTGGCATGGAAGGAACGGGAAGAGGCATACGTCTATGTGGGAGCAACTGCGGATAAAGATTGTTCACCCCGGGATGAATTAAGGACTTGGGATGATGACGGCCTCGTGTTCTTGATTATCGACAGAAAATTGCCTTCTAGGTTGGGGGGTTACAAAATCTCGGACTCCGCGTAAAGGTTACAAGTCAGCGGCGTTCGAAATGCTTCCGTGCCGAGACTCGGCAAGGGGGTCGATAAGATTAATGTGGAATTTAGTAGGGCATATACTCGAATTCTATCACAGCGTGATAATTATGACCTTTCTGCTTCCTTCTCTCCTGCCATCAGTCCTCATTGCCCTTGGGTTCCCTGCATGAAATCCTCTCCATCCTCTCCAGATCGTATGGATGGTATGTACATTGATGCAACCAAGAAGCGCAGAAAGGGTGCCACCCGTCTTTCATGTGCAGAGTGTAGACGGTAGGCCGTATGAACAGTTTCAAATCATTTACTCACTTTCCATTGCGCGATATCTTTATTTTTCAGGCTGAAGTTGCGTTGTGACAGAGCCGTTCCTTGTAGTTCATGCGTGAAACGTGGCTGCGGTGCCATCTGTCCGGATGGTGCGACTCCAGCTCAACTCAATGCAAGCCAACAGGTTGATCATCACTGTGATAGGTTCTTTGACGACTGGGCAGGGAAATAGGTAATGTATACTTCCTCGTACCAAGTTGAGTATCCTCTTATTGCCTCTCAATCAAGATTCGTCCTGGCATCAACTCAAGAGCTTCATGAGAAGATATCAGAACTCTGTCAACGTGTACGAGATCTAGAGGATGCTCTTCGACTTTCGCACTCCCGCGTATCTTCAGACAGGCATCATCTATTGGTTGACGATTTGTTGCAAATCAAATCACCCTTGCAACGCGAGCCCCCAAGTATCAGAAACGTACCTCGATCCGAAGCCAAGGAAGAAGATCAAAATGGCGAAGTTGTTGACGCTTTTGGCTCCTTATCAATTAATGCTTCTGGAGGTGCAAAATACTTCGGCTCGATCGCGAACTCCTGGGTACGTGATGATCGTTCATCTCGCTGTCTGTATATCTGATTATATTACGGGTAGTATTTCCTGCAGGTCTGTCTAAGACCCTGCACCTACTCCTATTATCTTCTGAATAATTTTAGAATGAAGTAAGTGACGACCACGAGACTGACGGTGATCGTATTGCTGCACTTCAAACCGTCCTTCCCGCCGAAATTCTGGCGCGAAGTGGAGCGTTCCCAATCATGCCATCAACATACACATCCATTCAGGTTGAGAATGTCCGACTCAGGACTCTCTTCTGGTACCTCCCCGAACCCGCCAAAGCTCAAGAAATATGCCAAACGTACTATCGCCTAGGTGCATGGATGTCCGTACACTTTTCTTCTATCGTGGTGAAAATTCTAACTTAATTTAAAAATTCCCAAAGGTACAATCCTATAAGCCAGCATTGCTTCTATGAAGACATATACCCGCAATTTTACTCCCCAAATACCGGCCCGCCCTCCGACGATCCACTTCTTTCACACAAACTATCTCTCTTGTTTATGATTCTTGCAATTGGCAGTCTCATGGATATACGCCAACCGGCTTATAACATCGATGCGGAAAAGTATCATCAATTGGCTCGGGCAGCGCTATTTCAAAGTTCACTGTTCGATGATCCTACTATTAATGCCGTTCAAGCTCTTGTAAGTATCTCACGGGGAATTCCCCGAGCATAACCACGCTCATGCTTCTGTTTTTAGTTCCTCATGACGTTTTACCTCTTCCTTTCGGACAGACACGGTTCTAATTCCGGAGCACGGTGGGCTATCATGGGCATAGCTATCAAGGTGGCACAAAGTGTAGGCTATGCACAGCCTCTCAGAAATTATCAGCTGATAGTCACATCTCGTCATTCGGCAGATTGGCCTACGTATGTAACGTTGCCTCCGATGCGGCTTGCAATACTAACGCCTCGCTATGGTCCATTAGACCGGGATCCAAGTCGGTGGGGAGTGGATCAGAAGGAGACTCTGCGTCGCAGGGAGCTCTTCTGGGAACTATATACATACGACTCTTGGCAGGTGCGCCATCTCTGACAATATGGGCGCTATTGATTACTTATGAGAGAACGGGCGTTGACAGTGTCTTACATTTGGTCGACCGGTGGCATTCTATATGGCCCACATTGACTGCAAATTGCCATACTCGACTGAAGCGCCAGAGGAAAATATATGTAAGTTCTCACAGCAGCGGAGACATCCATCTTCCGATCACCATTACATAACTAAAAACGTTGACTCCAGTCCATGCGTGGAAACATCGCTTCACATCAGAGTGCATGAGCGTTGTTCATGACCAGGCGTTTGGTGCCAAGACACCCACATATGCTACAGTCCTTCAGCTTGACCGCAAACTACGTGCCTTCCCTGTCCCTCCGGCCCTACAGGTTGCTGGTTTCGGATCGTCGTCCGCAGGGTCGACTGATGTACACTATTCAGAGAGTGTGATGCTGATGTTGCAACGGCATATCGTGTTGGCCATTCGGGAAATGAGTGAGTTGATTTTGAAACCTAACTTTGATGATATCACGGCAGTTCCTTCTTATCGAATTCATCAAGCACCGCAGCAGATGTGCTGACACTGTCCATCAGATCTCCTATACCTCCACCGGAGTTTCTTTGCACGTGCCTTAACTGACCACCCAAAAGACCCCCTGGGAAGTCCCTACGGCACCTCGGTCATTGCTGCCTATCGCAGTGCTGGCTCGCTCGTTGCTCTCATGCGCAACCTTCATACTCAACTGAAGGAGCCAAGTGAGCGCATCTGGTTCCTTTGGGGTCACATGTTTTCCTGCGCTGTATGTATCTCAAACATTTCTAGTAAATGATATTAATTCTCACGTATGTCACTTATAGATTATTTTAGGTTCCGTGGTAACCAGATGTCCCTCCATGAGTTTAGCCCCTTCGGCATTGGTGCAATTGGATTCCGCTTGTGAATTATTCTCAAAAGCTGCCAGGGGGTTCCGTGCGCAGTCCGTATTGGTAAGTTCTTCGGCTTTATTATAAGTTGTTATCGTCTTTGAAAGCGTGAGCACGATATGGAGCACCGTTACTAATACTTGTCTACAGGATGTGATGCTCGTATTGCGAGACAAAGCTCATCTTAGCCTCAATGAGCACCGGAATGGACAAATGTCACCGCTTGCGCGTCAACTATCTGAGCCGTATTCGCCCCATGATGGCCAAGACGAATTGGCTACCCTCGGAGGGAAGACGCGTTTAGTCGCGAAGAAGGACTCAGTATCAGCCTCGTCATCACCCGCTGTCATTGATCGCTCGCCCACATCTCAAAATCCAGTAGTTCCTCTCCCACTTATGTCAGGAAACGGGCACCAAGCGGTACATCCGAACGTTCTGGCTTACCTACAAACTTTCCCCAGCACGGGACAGTCACACAACACGGGGCCGACATACACAAATTCAACGTATACCATGTCCCCTGCCAGAGAAAATTACCAGGAAAATTCGGGTTACGGCGATCCGCACACACCGATGCAGTCCATGGAACTTGTAGCGGGGCAATTCCCCAGCTACTTCCCTGTGTACGACTATGGTCTCAGCACCGAGTCCAACTACTCGCAACTAAACGGACAGGTGTCGAGCACAGTGGCTGCACGCCGCGATTCTCCGGAAAATCTGATGCACAACACGATGCAACATACCTGGCAAGATTTTGTGACACAGAGCGGCCTCGGGATGGAGTCGTGATACTTACTTCTCATTTGTGTCGGGCGAAGGAGGAAAATCTGGTTCCGCCCATCGTGATGTTCGGGCCATTTTGCGGGTGAAGATTCTGCCCTATTCCTGCTTTCTCTGACGGACTATTAAAGTAAGATGTACTTGTAACTATGCATCGGATCATGCTGTCTGTTTGCTACGTATCTTATGATATCTTGATACCTTGATATGATTTTTTTTTGCCTCAGGGTGTGGATTCAACTTGGTGGTCGTCAATGCCCATGGGGAACTTTGCATATCCCATGTCCCGTCACGGTGAGCAAATCTTCGAAATTTAAAATTATCCTGATTTTCCGACAATGCACGCGCTCAGAACGCGTGCATTTGAAAAGGGTAGGTATCGACGATCGTTGTACAAAGAAAGACATAGATAGGCAGCAAAGGAGACGCCAATAGACCCCCCTCGCCGCTGCATCACCGTGACATGCTCTCACGGCGGCGGCCTGCTCCTGCCGCCAACATGTTTTCCCAACTCACTCTAACCTTCGTCTATAAAGGTCTGGCTAGGTGAGACTACTTAATTGCTATGCTGCGAAAGGAACTAACTGTGTCTGCCTATGAGCTATTGGCGGCAGGCACTGCAGACGGATGGCAGAATGGAGGCCTTAACTCAATTTCATTCAGCTTGCATCTCTGCTCTCCCCTCTTGAGTGCAACATGGAACCGAAGACAGAAATCATTCCCACCCCATACGATTTTACAGAAGGGTATCCACTCACACCATATCCATATTCTGGCACCCCTTCTACATCCGGAACCTCCGACTTCAGCAGTGAGATCAACCATGTGATGTGGCCATTCTCTGATGGTGACAGTCTGAGCATCGCCTTGCTCATTTACTGGAAAAAGTGGACCAACCCCCACTTCGGTCCAGAAAGAGAAGATTATTCGCAATGTCAGCGGTAATGACAATAAACACTCTTCAAATGCCGATTAGTACCACGGGATTAGTCAACCTTCTGAAAACGCTCGCTGCTTCGTCCAGCAGCCTAACTGAGGGGTGGCGGTGGTGGAGGGCGAGACTTGAAGGTATAGCCTGCAGAGGAGAATATTGTGAAGTAGCAAGAACTAGGAAGTTAATCATGATAATTTTTTTGTCACACTGTTCTCCACTCCTGTCGTACTCGGATGGTAAGTAGAACGACTTGAAATTTGAATTGGCTGATAAGAATGTTCTTTTCATGAGAGGCTTCTGCAAATCTAGAGCGCACTAGCAGGGTAATTCCCCGTTAATTCCCTGTGCAGTGTGTATGACGTTTGCTACAGTATTTATGGTATCTTTATATCTTGATACCGGGTATGGATTCAACCTGATACAGTACTAGTTCGAGGACGGCTGCTCCCTATGCATAACTCCGTACATTAATGGGTATGCTGCTGCACCAGCCTCATATCTCTAAAAGTCAACTTGGTTAACTTCTGGCACAGACATCGATGGTAACCCAAACCCCCCTATTGCCCCAACCTTAACATTCCCACTGCATACAATATGGAACGGGCGACACAAACAGAATATATGCCCACACCTGCCTCATGCCCTGACTAGGTCGCAAAGGGTTCATTCCTCGTCAAACAAAGTCTGTTGTCTACGATGCATGGAATGGTCTATTGCATATTCGACGAGTACTACCCCGAGATCCCCGATGTGTGCTATTTTCATTCGTCCATCCATTCTTACTAGCCATCTAACATTCTTGTCCAAGCAAGTCGATAACTCACAGTCTGAGTCGATGGTGCCATCATGATACCATGACAGGTGACCGGCGACCCGCGGTAACCATTCCATGGTGCATTTCTTCTTCATTACACGCGAGTCCGTGGGAGGTGGCCATTCTGTACTGTTGACTGGCTCGAGGCGCCCGCATCTGTGCCTTCTGCACTGAAGGCGAAGACTATCGGCGACACTTCTGGTGATAAATCTGCAGACCCCTTTTATTCCCAGTAAACCTCCTCGAGTTAGACGCCCTGGCATGCTCTTTCGCCCAGCATCCCTAACTGGAAAGCAGTACCAGAACCAGTAGAGGGCGAGAGGAGAATATCGTAAAGTGGCAAGAGTTGGCAGGGGGGCCATCATGATTGTCGCGACTCAAGCTATCTCTTTTGATGGCTGTTCAATACCTTGGCTCTCTACATATTTCCATTTAAGTAATCATTGAAACCAGGTCAACCAACTGTTTGGTTTTGTTTTCATGTCAGATGGCAGACTTACGTCCGGGGAAATAACTCCATACTTCCATCTCTCACCTCCATGGTCATCTGTAGGGCTTCAGCAGGAGCAGGACGTCGACGTGTGAGCGAGGACGCTTTTAAATAGCGGGAAACAACTAACTTGGCGTGGTAGATACAAAGGAAGGTCGTAGTATGCGGGGACGGCGCTTGCGGTATGTCAAGAATTCACCTTACCCATTGACGCTAAGTGTTATAACCGTGCCTATAGGCAAGACATCATTGTTGAATGTCTTCACGAGGGGCTTCTTCACTCAAATATAGTGAGCACTCATCCCGGGATGCCCTACGTTTTACCCGGACACCGTACCAGACTGACTCACGTCGGCAGCGAGCCCACCGTTTTCGAGAACCACGTGCACGAGATGAACGTAGATGACCAACTAGTGGAGCTCACCTTATGGGATACAGCCGGTGAGCAAGCCCATGGATCATGCGTCTACGCGTTCGCTGTAACATCTGACATTTGAAGGGGACATTAGGGCAGGAGGAGTTTGACATGCTACGGTCGATGAGCTATCCAGATACCCATGTTGTCTTACTATGTTTCTCTGTGAGTTCCGGAAGCTTATCACTCCGGGATATCGGGGCTAATGTTTTCTTCGCAGGTCGACAACCCAGTATCACTGGAGAACGTCGAGTCGAAGGTGCGTGCACTGATACTTTCTGTACTTGCTCCGACGAATATTTGCGGACAGTGGATCGATGAGATAGTAGAATACTGTCCGGGCGTGAAGGTATGTCGATGACTCTGGCTTCTTTTATGTCGCTGGCTAATTTTCCGAAAACAGCTTGTCCTAGTTGGTACGTTGTGCCATAATCTTTCCTATAACATCGCCTAATACACGATAGCCCTTAAATGCGACCTACGAAGCGACCGAACTGTTCACGATCGACTTGGTCGGTACGGGGCCCATCCTGTGCAGTATGAAGAGGGCCTTGCAGTTGCCCGTCGAATACGAGCATCACGGTATCTCGGTGCTTATTTTTTTTTATACCTACCCGTCCACATGAGTTGACTGAGGCCTCCTAGAATGTAGCTCGAAGCACAATAGAGGTGTCACAGAAGTGTTCTATGAGGCTGCACGCGTTTCTTTGAGCTCGCGAGCAAAGGGGCCTGGGAGTGGATGCGTGATAATGTAACTTTATCATGTCAGATGTATAGCTTGAGCTGCGCTCGCATACTTGCTACATTTTTACTTTACTATCTACTAATATGGACACTCATTCAGCCATTTTACAATTCTTGCAAGTTAACAAACTCGGAGTCGTTCACGAGGACGAATTCATTCTTGTGGATTACTCCGATCCCCAGTCATCCAAGTGTAGGGGCTCCCATTCCTGTACGCCCCGAAACACAAACAAACCTAGGAAAATCCGCCCGTCACGACTCATCGATGCAACGAGCCTCACTCGTCGCATCCGAGTCCTTTCATTGTTACATCTTACTTCCTCTTGTTCCACGAACGCCATAGACGCTTTGACCCGATTGTCCAAACACCACAACCGCTCTCTCCCTTTCTTTTACGCCACTCGCTTTGACTTCATCCTCTCGTATATATAAAGGCCCCATGTACATTCGTAGCAGACAGTCACAATTGACCCAAGTTCACTGGCACGTTCCGTTCCGTTTTCGCGACTAAGCATCACAAGATCTCATCATCTTATCGATCGACCTTTTCCCCTTCGAACTCGTATCTCTCGCGTCGTTACTGCACCGCACGCAGTAGCTACCTGACACAAGCAACAATAACATGGTCGTGCAATCCGCAACTCACGGTTGCCGGTTCATGAAATATGGGTCAGTGGCCATTTCGTACTAATCACTTCAGCTTGCAACACTGGATTGAGTCCAACTTCGCCATATTATTTTACTTTCACACGTCACTCGATGGACTGCGAGGTCGTTCTTGAAGTGGGCAAGAAAATTCCATTACAGCAGATCCAAAACATGTACTATGGTAGAGGGTAACAGTCCGCACAGCATAAACGATCAATATCCGAAGCCAGTCATAGCCTGAGTAGCAGAAGATCAGTCATGCAGAACTCCAAAGGACGCAGGAAAACTCACAGGCATCATACCAACCATGCCGTTGCCGTTGGTCATTGGCATTGGCGGTGGCTGACCAACATATCTAGGACGGATGCATCAGACCAAACATACGGACTCGCCAGTCATGTTGCTTACCCATTGGTTATCATTCGATGAGTGGCAGGGTTGATAATCGGGGCTTCAGCTTCTTGTTGCTCTTTAACAGACTCTTTTTTGGAGCGCTCCTTCACCTCCTTCTCCAATGCAGCCAATTTCTCGCGCATGGTCCTGGATGCCTGGATTTTATATGGCATATAGAAATCATTGAGACCATGCTGCCATGACAGCTCCTCCACAATATCCGGGCGAAGAAGATCGAAGCAAATGTATAGCAGAGCTGCGAAGCACTCTTTGTTACCGATAACGACGAAATAAGAGAGCAGGTCTTCAGCAACATCCGTTGAACCCGAGGTCGCGCCGGTGATAATAGCGTCCTTGTACAACTTGTCCTGTTTTGAGAGAGATATCGACTCTTCCCATCGAGAGTTTTTCTTTAGATGTGAACAGGTCAGTTTCATATGATTCGGTGAAGTGATCATGTACCTTGTACAGATGCGCTGCGAGTCTTCTAAATTCTAGCAGACCATGCTGCTCTAAACGCCGTGCCAGACCAACATTGTCGAAGTTGTCGAAGCTGTCGATAGAATCGCGAAGGGTTTTGTAGTCTTCCTCTTCTATGAGGAGGTCATTGTACGCATCGTTCACGGTTTCGATATTGAGCTACCCAAGAAATCAGCTTCTGCATGAAAAGGCAACAAGTGCATAACAACTTACATGTTGGACAGCAATGAGATATGCTCGAATCAAGGGGATATGATCTATCTGGCGGAACATGCGGACAACCCGCCCATGGTCAATGCGAGGAATGAGGACAGTGAGAAGATCAGTCAAAAGCATCGGTTGTTCTTGAAGATAGAACGTGAGCGCCTTGTAATATCTAGAAAAATGCTCTAGCCAACAAGCTTGATCAGATATGCGGGAACCCACATTTCGACATTGGCAGCCCTGACGATAACATCTTTGAACTGGTTGTGTTCCCAAGCATCGGCCGAACGTTCAATCATTGCCAAAGCTGCATTATCCTGAAGACAATCATGAGTATTGATTGATAACGCTGGCGGCGGAGGCACCCACAAACTCATCGTATTTGATGTATAGGAACACCAACTCGGGCCAGAGATGAGCCTTCTCAGTGGCTTTGATGACCTAGACAGGGTCTAATGAGTATACATGCCACGGTAGCGAGTATGAAACCTGCCTTAGGGATGTTGATTCTCGAGACGAAAAGCTTCAGGTGTTCCATCACTGGGAAGACAGATCAGATAATGTTATGGAGATAACTATATCTGCCTACGTTTTCCTGGTCTGTACTTGCTGTACAAGATGGACAGCTCAGTGAAGATCCCCATCTGGCCAAATAATCAGATCTGATAGCGCCAGACGACTCAAAAACACTTACATGTGCTCGCTCCAAACTCAAAGCGGCTTCGAGTAAGGACAGAACCTCATCGAAGTAGCCGTGGCGTTCATAAGACTTGAGCAAAGCAGCCAGCTCCTCCTAAATTGATAGTTAGATGGGGCGTATACAATTTAGAACTGAAACTGACCGCGTGAACGACAATGTTCAAACCACAAATTTGCGCCTATAACGATGGTCAGAAAGACGGACAACTGAACTTAACAAAAAATCACTGACAAGCCTGAACTCAGCCTTCTCAATACATGCAGCATGGACTTGTTTCCAAACCCTTGAAAAGAGTCAACTAAAGATGACGCATTGAAAGCATGGACGTACTGCGTATTTCCGGCCTTCCGGGCACTCTCCACAGCGGCTTGATTCTCTCCGAGGTAAATCAGAGTCGTGGCAAGACGAGCCCAGTTAGAGATACTCGTGAACAACAATTTGGCAGCCTGGTACAGTTCGTCCTCGAAGCACTTCTCTCCGACCTCCAAAACGTCAGCGACATTGGTCATGGCCAAGAAGTCTTCCATGTCATGGAGACGATCAGTCTTGGCATACGCATACGCGAGTTCTGTGTCGATCTTAGGCTCGCGAAGTGTCTTGCGAGCCATTTGGAGGAAGCGAACAAGATCATCATGCTTTCCAGCGTGACTCGAGATTTCAATGACCTCAACGAAGTTGGAGGGGTCCTCAGCCTTGATGTAGGAGTCTGATGACAATTATGAGGGACAGCTATGCATGCGAGAAATCACAAATAACCCACCAATGGCGTCCTTGATGCGGAGACCATCGAGCTGGGCCTTCGCAAGCCTACTCCACACCTCTGGCATGTTGACTTTGTTCGCGTAGGCTAAACCACGGTCAATGGAGACGATGTGCTCGACCAGAACGTTGATAGCCATCGCATGCTGCTCGTATTTCTTGTAGATCGTCAGTGCCTCTTCATACAGTCCATGATCCGTCGCAATCTTGGCAATCTCCCCGGCATCGTAGTTCTGGAGCTTGTTGATGTAACCAACGACCTTGCCCTTGTCTGCACGAATTGAAGTCAAGAGCAGAAGGTTCTGGAGATTACGGTTGTCGCTGAATGGAGACGGCTCGATGACAACCTTCTCGAGAAGTTCGATCAACTCAATTGGGAGATCAGCTGAGAGGAATGCCTTGACGGTTACTGAGACATCGTCAGGGTCCGTACACTCTGGGAGTGCAGTGGCAACGATCTGTTCAACAGAGAGTGAGCCTCTGAAAGTTCGATGCCGGTTCTAATCCATCTAACCTGATCAATGAGAGCCCTGCGGTGAATATTGTCTTGGACAAGAACTTGAGCCCAAAGCTCAGGTTGGCGACGCTTCACCAGGTACCGAGATTGCTGCTTGAACATCGAGTTGTCGTTGGTGATAGAAATAAGTTCATCATCACAGAAGCCCTTTGCGTAGGCAATGTAGGCAAGATAAGGATCCCTAGCCTCACAGAACTTCCCGACAACAAGCGGCTCATACAACTACGAATCAAGTAAGCACACAAGTAGTCAGGCTCACTCGCCAAATAGCGCAACTTACGTTGTTCTCCTTCAAGAACGTCTCCGGGTTGTTGTTGCTGTCAATGAGAATCTTGGCCATGGCATTGAAAACAGCAGGGTCCTGGCTACCAGATTGCACGCGAGCCTCCAGCCAAGGGAGAATAAGCTTCAGGCGGTTGCGTTGCTCAACCTCATGAACAAGCTCGTCAATGGGGAAATTCCCAGTGACGGACGCAAGTAAACCCTTGATGGTTGTCTCGTCGCAGTCAACATCGAGCAAGCCTCCAATAACCTGAGGTGTCCGAACCGAGTTGACGCGTTGCACATATACCTCAATGAACTTCGTAAGTCCATTCTGGTACAGGTATAGGACCAGGTCATGCACGAAGTCAAAGCGGTCACAGACAATGATGAGCGGAAGTTGATCTGGGAGCTTCGCTTCTTTGAGGAAGTTCTTGACCTTCTCAGGGTTGTAGTAGTTGCTCTCTCTGCAGATCCGCTCAACCTCACGAATTTGGCCCGTGCGAGTAGCGGCTTGGATGTACTTGAAGTGCACCTCGGGATCCTCACTGAGGTTCACGATGGAGCCGAGGTAGTAGTAGAGACCTGCCATAAAGTTAGCGCTCCTTAACCCTTCACCTAGTCACATATGGGAGGTATCACACCTTCAAATGTCTTGAAAGATTCGAACATCTCGATGAGCTTCACAGGACCGAGGATGTCAGAATACTTCGTGGCGATCTGGATCACAACTTGCAAGTTCTGCCGGATGTTAATGCGCAGCATCTCCTGCATACATGTCATAGACTGCTCCGTCGTCAGACGACTGAAGTAGTTCACTAGCCACTTGGGAAAAGTCAGGCTACCACCTCCTGTCATAAGCAATAAATCGAGCCCTCACCTCCGGCTGCAGACCATTGGTATGAACGATAGCGCGCTTGATGTCCGCGAGGTCTTCATAGTGCTCTAATGCCTTCATGCCGATAAATGAGACGGGATCAATACTCACTGGCGAAGTTCACTTACTCGTTGCAACAAGCCCGCCTTCTCGCAAAGATTTGCAATTCGAGGGCGATCATAGTGGGTGAACATTTCGTTGCCAAGGATCGCGTCTGCTACCTGAGGTGCATGAACGAGATTCATCTCGAGCAAGCGAGTCTGCAGGTGGCCTTGCTCAGGTTTGTTGTCCTTCAATGCATCAAGAAGGAACGAGGTTGCAGGCTGAATCATATTTTGTGACATGAATATGTCGACCACCTAGCGGAATGACAAATTAGGAACCGATGATCTCAGAGACAGGAAATAGCCTTACCCTTTCCATGTCCACAAGCGGCCCGTTTTCATCATTGATTAACTGGCTGGCAAACTCAGCTCCCTTTTCTGGACTGGTCCTCATGACGTGCTGCAAAAGGGAAACATAATCCGGGCTGTAACCAACTTTCTTCGAGTACAGGACGATCTTCTCAGTTTGCCCTGTCTCCGCGAAGCAGGCAATGACCTTGTTCGGAGCATTCGCGCGTAGATAGACGCTCAGCGCCAGTGTCATGTCATGTTGCCGCACAATGTCACCCAGTTCCTCGCTGCATGTGAGCTTCAATGCAAACTTGAGCAAAACGAAAACAAAAGGTAAGAAGGATGTCACCTTGTTCTCCTTTAGCCATTTCTCGAGTAGCTGTTTCCTTCCCTGCTGCAACACCGGGCGCGCGAGTTCGAGCGACTCGAAATGGTTAAGTTCGCCCTTCTCGAGCAAAATACCAAAGTACTGCAATATCGGTGACAGGCCACCAGGAGGCGCAGGAGCTTGTTTGAATGACTCGATAACTTGAGCAGTCCGAAGTATACCCTAAGTAATAACATAGATTAGAAAAGAAGATGCTCGAAAATTTGAAACCTACTCTGGGAGAGTTCGCAGCAACTTTCGCAGCCTCGCTGTACTGTCCACTGGAGAACAGCTGCTGGTACTGCTTGATGTAGAGGTCATCCGCACCAGGGAGATTTGCGCGACTTGCGAGTTTGAATGCAAGCTCCGTGTTATTGAGGGTCGACAAAATGTAGGGAATGATCGTCTGCTCGTCAATGCTGACCGAAAGAACTTGACCCTTCTTGTTGACACCAATGATACCATTCGTG
>PVYE01003501.1:3324-19549 GCA_002995055.1 Rhizopogon rudus | reverse complement strand
GACGAAAATTGTATCGCCAGAGATGCGGTTCATGTACACACATGCTCCACTGTCCAGGTCATATAGGTGAATGAAGCCGTATTTCGTGACCAGGAAGATGACGCCATGTTTCTTCGACACTTGCATGGCTACTGGGAAATCATTGATTGCCTCTGGGGGGAAAAATACATCCACCGCCTTTTTCACGAATGGAGGGTCAGGAGCGGTATGGTCGATTTCCACGACATGAAGCTAATAAATCGTTGAGAACATCCACTGCGCTTCAGACGGCCTCGCGAAAACGAACCTTGGCACCAGTCGCAGTTCTAACTGCAAATGTGAACAACTTGGTGACGTTTTGGTGTCCGTCAAGTTTCAGCTCCGCGAAAGATGCTGCATGCCCTTCTATCGGTTGGCTGACGCCCCGTTCACGGCTAAACAGCTGCATTGCACCCTTGACCTTGAAAGCGGAGGGATTCGCTGTGTTACCAGCAATGCCAACGAGAACAAGCCATTTCTCATCCGGAGTCACGCGATAATTGATGATTTGAGCACCAGCCAAAGTCGGATGCCGATCAAACACTTTCTGAGGTGGAGAAGTCTGGTCCGCAATGGTCCAGTGGTACACGGCCGTGTCGGTGACCATACCAATGGTGGTGTCAGACACCCACTTCCAGAATACGACATCTTCCTGGTTAACGTGTGACTTGACTTTCTGTTTAGTTTCAATGTTGAAAATTTGAAGCGTTCGGACAGCTAAAGTAGGAGGGTTGAGCAATTCCCTTCATTGCATTGTACACATAACGTTACCCTTCAACGCGAGGATTTTCTTGTGAGGATGCATTATGGCCGAGTCTGCGCTTATCGGTCTTCGTAGGACATTATTGGCATCCGCAAGGTCGATTATAACAACTTGATTTTGCTCGTTAACCTTCTCGCGTACGCAAATGAAATGGTCGGACTCTAGGGTCAAGGTCTAATACACGCAAGCAGTCGCAGTCAGTGATCTTGTGTAGAGTGCAGCTACACACAAAGCTCACCTGCGATATCATGATAAAACCCAGCGCGCATGGATAGTTGAGTGTCTCGTTCTGCCAACAAAGACAGTAAATTGGTTACGCGTACCTGAAAGCCAATTGAACTTGGCTGTATAGCCAAACTTGAGAGCTGAAGATGCTCGCAGAATGTGATGGGCTTCGAGATATCAGCCATAGTGCAAAAAACCAAAGCCGGACGCGGCGCAGTTGAAAGCTCTGAAGGAGGGTCGTGGGTTACTTAGCGGTGAAACGCAAAGCTACGCAAAGGGTGATAAAGTTTATCCTTGTTTGTTGCCACGCTTCACAGCCAGAAAACCAACAATTTTACACATGCATATATACCACCAGTACTCTACTCTACTCTTCTGAAAGTGCCAGAGCTTCCTGCTCAATATCACCATCCTCTTCTAGCGATGTCGCTGGAGCCGCATTGCCGTAGTAAAGACGTTGTAGGAGGATGGCTTTGAAAAGCGCTTAGCGACGTGTTGCAACGCATGTAGAGAGCTGCTTACCACAGTCTACAGACAGTTGGAACACTGCACATACCTTGAACTGCAGGGGTGAGCTCTGAATAAAGAAGTAGACAGTCCTGCCGAGACGTCAAGGCGCTGGAGTGGAGAATTTACCGGACGAACTTACTTGAATGAGTCACCCCCAACCCATCCAAGGAGAGTTGAAGCACGGAAGCCATACAGCGATCGTTGTTTGTAATTACTGCGCGAGTGTGGAGAATGTCAGTCTGGCGTGTGGACGTCTGATGTTCTTTACCTGATTAACTGCGGAATAGGCAAGGTACTCTCTAGTCCTAAAGCAACGAACCCTAGTATCGTAATGTACAGCTCCGACCGGCCAAAGATCAAGAACAATATTGCTGAACAGAGACTATACGAATAGTCGATCAAGTGGTGACGGGGAAGATTGAGGCTGTTCTCACATGAAACCAGCAAGGAACTCGATGTATTGGGCATACGCATGCCACTGCCAAAACGAAAGGGGACGAGGTGATGCACCAAAGTTCTCAGGGCTCACTCGGGGACGATATCGGACGCAAATGTAGAGTAAGGCAAGCTGATAACAATGAGCTGGTCACAGGCAAGTGAGGCCGGAGCATACCTGCGCCACTATCATCAATAGTGACTGTATTAGGAGCGCAAGCTCGAAGCGATTGCCCAACCAGAAAAAGCACCGAGTTATGTTTGCAATTAGTCTTGTGTTTGAAAGTGCGAAGTGATGTCAGTGTTGCAGGGTTGGGGGTGCGAGTGATCTCAAAATGCTCACAATATGGCACAGACATCACGAGAAAAACCTGTCGAGTCCCTGGGGGAAGATACGCGTTAGTCACTTAAGCAAACATGTGCCAGGAGCGTACTTTTTGCGAACGATAGAAACTGCTTGATCAACATAAACTAGAGGGGGTCCGACAGCCATCCCAACTGCAGCAATAGTGGGTATCCATGAAGCCATGACGTAGTGGTGGTACTGCGGTAGGAGTGTGGGGTTTAGAACTTCTCGAGTTGTGGGACGAACGTGAAAGGTAAGCGGCTAAAAGAATCAATAATATATACACAGCCACCACATACTTACTTACGGCTGCAGTAGACTGTAACCGGTTAGATCTTTGACTTTCTTCGAGTCCACCATTATCATCATATTGAACTTCCTAAACGCTCTGCGTGCAGGCAGGAGCATTCCCTCGAGCCAAGTCTGGATTATTCTCGCTTCTCATTCCCCTTACCTCCAATTCATGTGTCTCACTGGCATGGTGCGCAAGTCCCTGATCCGATAGAAACCCACAGGCTTCTCCCCTTGACTGCGTGACCTCCAGCCAGTAACATAATGGCTTCAGGTGACACGCCATTCCGACGCGAGTAAGAATATTCTCTAGCGAGCTTCTTCATCACCGTGACACACACAGGGTATGTCGTCGCATCCATCATCCTGGTTTCCATCAAGTATTTCATCCATTTCTGCGTGCAATTTTACTGCGTATATCATGGGCGTATTTGGAATGTCCTTTCGTTTGTCTGGTGTCGGTAGCAGCCGTCAACAATCGACGCAGTCTGCCTTTATAAGCATGCTTCTTCTGATCTTCTCCTTCATTCTTCTGTTGTTCCCTGCATCCAGAATGCATGCCACAGTCATGCTGTGGCAGAGGACGAATCACTGTTCACATCCCTAACTTTCACAAGTGACGCAGGTAGCCCAAGTATCTTGATACTTGTACACATGTAACTTTGCCGTCACTTCTTGTTCTTTGACGCTCATTACTTAATAGGTATCATAGCAATGTCTGGTCGTCGTATAGCACTGTCCCACAACCTAGCAGGGGGCGTGACGTCGGCCTGATTTTCGTGTCAAAGTGACACAACCGAGGGAGAAAGGCTGCTCAGTCAGCCAATTGCCTCCGATTCGGGGGCTAAAAAAAATCCGGTCCACGCGGAAATACCTCAGCTTCCATTTTCTACGATAAAAAATCTGTTTTTCCAGACCGTAAGGAACACCTTTTTTATCAATCTGACGGTTTACTGGTTGCTACTGGGCATTTGGGACTCGACTTCCTTGACAGTTTGTCCAAACGCATGCCTGCCTGCAATCACCCTAATATTGCACTCACCCTTGCGGCGAGCCTCCAATCGCCCTCAATGCTATGCTGTGTAGACGTTACTCCTCCGCACCACTGATCCCGCGAGATTCCGCATCGTGGTTTTCTCAAGGAGGGGGCTATGCACCGCTAGCTTTCTCTGTGTGCGCTTTTCGATAAAGTGCGGTCGACTCCTTGCAAATCAATACAGCCTACCGGAGGAGTCATCTTGGGGGAGTTGCACCGGTCGAAAGTTCTCGCAGAAACTTCATATCTGGGTTCACTTTATGTCGTGCTTCCTAGGAACAGACTACGATGTAGAACCTGGATGAATACAGCCACCCTCAGGCGTGTATTAGCATGTCTAGAGCCACCTCAGCGCGAGGTCATCGTTTCTCGTCACCCTTCATTCCCCCACCTGTGGCAGCCAATGAAAAGATCCTCAGCGGATGCTCCGCGAGGATGAGACGACAGTTTGACGGTTAGCCAATAGCCCCCTAAATTTATGGACACGAAATATTACCCATATCGGTATGGTATGATACTTAGTGGAAGTGAATTAATTCGATCTCGCCGCCGACTCGTTATGATCCAGCATTTCTATTGCCTAGATCGCATTTGCAGTGCGCATCCTTGGCGCGATGCTTAATGCTGCTTGCCTTATGGATTTACTTACTTACCGCATCACTTTAGTTGAATGTGGCTCGTCGTGCATACAATTAACACATCGTGGGGCTGCTGATGTGAATCTGAGGGTGGAGCGTAGATGCTATAACTAGTCGTAATTCCAGGCCCTGAGTAGTCTGGCAGTCCCCGGCACTTTCTACCAAGGCACTGATTCAGCCTGAATTTCTTCCGCGGCATCAAATTGTTAAATACCAAAGTTTGCTTCCGTTTGATCTTTCTTTCTCGACTTCGACTCGGTTATTCGCTGCACGACCACAACATCGCCCTCGACCGTTATTCTTCTACGATGGACTACCAGTACTATGATGGGGACCACTACTATGACGCTCACTCAATTTCTACAAATTACGACTGCTCTCTGTACAACCCCCAGTCGTATTACATTCCAAACAACATGATGCTCGCCGTGCCAGACCCACAAGGCGAGCAACAACTCATCCCGACACCCATTCATGAATACCCCCAAAACACCTTCACCTCTATATCTATCTCCCCAGACTTGCCCTGCACAGTGAGTCTTGTTAACCACAACGATCTATCTATACATATCTCACCCGAACTGTGGCGTTTGATGCAGGCCTCGGCTGATTTCCATGATGCAGGAGCATGTTCTAGCATCCCGACATATTATTCTGAGAGAAGACCTTCATATCCCCCAAGTTGGGCACAAGACGTAAAAAACAGTTTCACTCATATCGCGACTGCCCAATCTTCAGAGTACCGAGCAACGATTGCAAGGCTCAGCAACGACTTTCTTGCAAACGCGTCTTCGTTGTTTGGAGGATCGACTTCACGAACCCGCAACGCGTCCACTCCATTGATTGGACCCACTTCTCGCGCGAGCCCCGTACGAACCGGCGATTATACCCCTACCAGAAAACGCTCATTGGAAGTCATGAACGAGCCATCCTTCGTTGACCAGGTACCAGCGCCTTTTACCTGTCATAACAATTTTTCAAGATCTGACGATCTAACCTTTAGCAAATTGGCGCTCATGCCAATACAGCACCCACAGAAGATCCAAGATACCTTCCTCAGCCTCACATGATTGTCCCCTCCCAAAACAATGTGGTGCATGAATGTCGGGGCTCATCGCACGGCGGCGACTCTCCACCTGTCAGAAAGTCGGTGTCGCCAGATTCACTGCTGTTACGTGATGAGGGACGTTCAGTTGCCCATCAGCCCAACAAGAGACCCCATCGCTCCGAGGAGATCGTCCGCCATTCTCATACTACTTCGGGTCCCGCAACGTGGTCGGTGCCAGGGGAGCCTGTAATGAAAGTCAGTGCCGCAAGGAAGACCGGTGAGCAGAAGAAGCAGGCCCTAGCTTGCCTATTCTGTAGAGAAAGAAAGATAGCCTGTGGCAGACCCTCTGCCCATAGCCCTGACCAGACGTGCAAGTGAGACATGTCCTGCTGTGCGTTCCGTGTCCTTGGTCCTAATTGCTTCCTCAGCCAATGTGCGCGGCGTCGCATGAAATGCGAATACCCAACGGAATCTCGTCGAGGACAGCATAAACGCATCCGCCGCAAGCCAGTCGAGGAGAACAGTGGAGCTTCTAGTTCACCTTCAACCTTGCAGTCAGCTCCAAACACGCCACTTGTGGTTGCATCAACGACTTGAATGAATTCCACGTGCCGGCCGATGTACCAAGCAAAAGGTGACGACCATCTAACGAAACACCATAGAAATATGCCTCATTGTTCCACTGGCTTCGGGGAAATTCGCATACCTATTTTATATCGATTCCCTTTCTAATTCCTAATTATCATATACCTGACCGGTCAGATATTCGAACACACTCATTACATTTCCTACGTTCATTGTCCTAAAACTCCCAGCACTATGCTGCTCCTCCGCATTCTCCTGCTGCATGTTTCTTTTACTCAGTCAAGGAACTGTCATATTTGCTTTAATATCAGTAGATCTTGTTCACTCCTTAGGTACACTAGACGGTTCTTTTATGTACACATCAGGGGAACTTAGGCGTTCATGAACTTTGAAGTGTGTGGTAAGGCGCTCATCTCAACCTCCTGAAGAACTCGCGGAGCTGTTCCTCGGATCGGAGCTCCAGTCAACGGCATGAAATGGAGGAACGAAATATATATATTCCAGAGTGTTTAATACAACCTGAGAAAAGTGCATTCGATAGTGTAGACTGCAAACAAATGAAATATGACCGATAGAAGTCTTGGACAAAGCACATGGGAATTGTCCATGAGGTGTTCGAGGGAATAAGGCAACGAACACAGTTGTATATATCTTTATCATCGTCCATTGACCGTGGCACTGGAGTCTCTCCGTAGACTCGACGGACCAGGCGTAGGACGTGCATCTTCTGCAGGACGCGCCTCTTGAGAAGGAGATGTACTATTTGGGTGGTCTGGAATTTTTTCAATTTCCTTCTTCGCCGCTTGCCAGGCCTCGAGGTTCTGCAACCATTAAAACTAAATTGATCGAAAAGTCAAGATAGAACTGACCTTTTTGCACCAGTCCCTGTGGCTTCTCGCCATGCTGATACTCATCTCTCTCAAATCAGCTACTTTCTGGCGCTGGAACCGATCTAGATCGGCCTGGATTGTCGAACTCGAGTACTTGAGATCTTGTGCTGAGAGGTGCAGGGCATCTTCCAGCTACAGTGTAAAGTAGTCAGTCCCATGAAAAGCAATGGGGAACGTGATACTAAGGACATACCTGCGAAATAGTCTCGCGCGTCTTGCTGATGCCACTACGACGCGCCGTTTCGGGATCAACGTCCATCATCCCGTGGAGCGTGTAGCTTAAAGCATTCAAAAGCGCCATACCAGGCGCTCGCCGTTTGTACGGATTAGGGCCCGGGTGCGGAGGCAGGTATGCTGAACCCGGTTCCTCAGCCTCACCTTGAGCCTGACTTTGCCCTTCCTCGCCCTCGGGAGGGCTGCTTGGAGTTCGCAGGCCATTGGCACGACCCTTGGACAATGCTTCATCCAACCTCTTTGCCTCCCGTTCGCTCTTTTCGTATTCTTCCAGCAACTCACGCTTGTGTTCCAACGTGTCCTGGGTCATCTCGTACTGAACGTGCTTCTGGTGACGATACGCGAGCAACTTCTTGATAATGACGGCGAATTGTGCGTATTCATGGAGAGGCTCCGAAAAGTTCTGTTCAAGTTCCTGGAGCTAGCAAGCATTGTGAGATAGGTTGCTTTAACGATAGAGGGGAGACGTACAAGTCTAGTCGTCGACATATACGTTGCGTCAACAGCTTGCCCCGTCTTCTCCATGGCAGTGGCCAGTGCACCACTTTCATTCAAGCTGAATCCGTTTAGCGCAGCGCCAAGTTCTGAGCAATCCTGAGCATTCTCTGAAATTGCAGGGGTTCAATTAGCAGGTATTCGTCAATTTTGTAATGTCGGTCGCACCTGACCATCGCTTCAAGGTCCTCCGAGTGACCTTCTCCATCGGTCCACTGAGATGGTTTGCAAATTTGTTAGTAAATATCTCAGAGTCTACGGAGCGCTGATCAGGGCTTCTCAATGGGTGCGTTGCGGATGGGTTCGGGAGTGCAGCATAAGCAGGAGAGGCACTCTGGTCTGTCGGGTTATGCGAGGGTGCTTTGAGGAGGTTCTTCGGAAGAAGGGACAGAGGAGGTGAATGCAGCACTTCCGCCTACGAAGTGACAGTTAAACGGATGCAAGTATATTGGAACAAAGTTTAACAGACCCACGACACCTCGCCATCGAGGAAACGATGGAATACATGCTCATTCGATAAGATGGGGTGGCGAGCGATGCGGTTTAAGAAAGTCTGCAACATGCGCTTCCGCCGTGCGATCATCGCGGCATCTTCCTTGGCCTTAGCCTGCTTCGTGGCGTAGTCACCAATAGTTTGCTTGGATGGAATGGGTGGAATGATAATGGTCGGATACAACTTCACGAGGCTCGACCTTAGGGACTCGAATTCTGAGTACCGATGTCTGGCTTCCGCATTCTATCTCGTGATGTCAGAGGGGTGCACTGAATTGAGACGTAGACCATACGTACACCTGCACGGATAACGTAGGTGATATACGGCGTGTTCGAGTTCAAAGAAGTCTTCTGCGCATCCGTAATCTTATCGTGTGAGCTCATTGTTAGCAACGTTCTGTATTCACAGACAACGGGACGAGCCACGCACAAGAATCTCGAGATCCTCTCCAGAATGAAGCCATTGGTCCCGTCCACAGCAGTAGTCACTCTTGTGGGTTGTCTGTGGATGCCTGTTGGTTCCAGGGGAAGGAAATGGACGACTCAGTGTTGGGCTTGTTGGTGAGAGCAGCCGACCTGATTGGGGGGGAGAAGAGGGTGCAGATATGTTGAACTTGGAAGTGGATGATGTTTCGGAGGGCACACGATCAGCATCGGTCTCGAACGGATTCTCGTCTTCAAAATTGTCCATGGTAAGACCTTGGAGTTAAGTGAATTGTCGAGTTATTTGTAGCTGTCGAGGCACTTTCGAGGTCCAATTGTGCAAGTGGAACTCAAGCTTCAGGCTCCAACCAGAACGCCCAGCTGGCAGGCTATCTGCAGCAAATTAGAAGGAAAGCTTGCTGCAAGTCGCAGAAGCTGTGGTTTGTTCGCTGAGCAGTGCCAGTGAGAACGTCACTCATTCGAAGTCGGTGTCCATATTTGGCTTTATGTATTGTACTTACAACGTCACCACCCACGTACTCCAGCGAACCGAGCTTATGGCTTCAAGGAGAAAACACAATAGAAATAGAACATGGAAATAGTTCTACGGTAGATTATCCAAAGACTCTGAAGCCATTCTTCAATGCAACATCAATTTGTTCCTGCATCGAGACATCTCCAAGTCCATCTACTCCATCGTCCGCGCCTTGTATCGAATGCTCAAATCCCTTTCCAAGTAAAGAAGCAAACAACTCGTCAATCTGCTCCTCATGCCAACTTGCTTGCGTTGTGATTGGAACCATGAAATTTTGAATCTTTTCGTGTACCTCATATCTGCGCGAAATGAGCATCTGCGACCACCAAAGTAACAGAATTATCCTACCGTAACTTGCGACCTTTGCTGGCCTTGGTATCGACATTCTTCTTGGCTTTTTTCTGCTTTTGAACCTCCATCCAGTCCTCGTTGCCTCCGTTGCCGCGTGCATCAATGACATCTCGTAACAGTTGGTGATAAAAGTCCGTGTCGTCAAACACCTCTGGGTCACCCCGATCCTCCTCTCCGTCCCCTCCGTCGCCCTGATCAGCCTTTATTCGAGATCCCTTACCGCGATATATTCTTGTCCGCTGAAGAACCTTGTCGTGATCCGCAAGCGTCTCATCAACAAGTTGAGCAGCAGATTTCAACCCCTGCGCTGACTTTGAAAATGCATTGCGATTTGAAGGCAGTAGCACTGAGGGAGCAACCGCCTGGATTTTGCTTGACCACTTGTTCAATGTCTGGATGAGATGTGGGTGAAAACTAAGTTGGCCATTAGTCAATGGAGCGGTCAAGAAAGTAAATGTAAATACATATGCTCCACAGAGGTAGCCGCTTGTGTAGCTTCCCGAAATTCCGAAGCAAAATCTTGTACAGATTTCACCTCGCCAGTTTTCCGGCGCTTTCGAGGGTGAGGAGATATTGACTCATTAGTAGAAAGTAATTCCTGTAAAAGCGGATATCGCTGATAAGAGGGGTGCAGCGGTGATTATTCGTTAACGTACATCCTGCAAGTCAAACAATTCATCAGACAGAAGCTGTGCCTCTCCCAGCATCTTTACTAATGATGGCTGGACATCAACAGAATCTGCACAATAAGAAAGCTGCGGGAGATGAGAAGGGAATTGCTGAATATTATGGCATTTAATCGGCTGTGCTTACCGGTGGGAGCCTGTTTCCCGCAGAAATGGCTTTTTGCAGACGGATGCGTGCGTCAAGTAGCGTGTCCCAAAGTGCCTTCGAATGCGGTCAGTGGAGCCAAGGCAGGAGATGTAACACAACCGCACAATTTGATTCGAAACGGCCTTGCCTTTTTTGCGATCCTCATCACGCGTTTTGCGTAACGTTGAAGAGAGATTCTCAGTATGCTTTGTATCCTCGGACGAGGTCGGGTGACCTTTTGGCGCTTGCATTAGCTCTTTGTCACTTTTTTCGCATTCCCCTTCGCTGTTCGTCTCATCATTCCATTCGTTGTTCGTTCCATCGTCGTCCCCTTCGCTGCTATAGTCGGTGCCATAATCTTCTATCAATTGCTTTCGAGATGTTTTTATACCGCCATATTTTGGGTCAGCAACGCTGTCATGTAGTTTGCGTATCGCGGAGGGCCTAGCATGGACTTGAATACATGAGCGAGGGACAAAAATGCAACTTACCCGACGTCAATATAATGATCGCGTGCACCGCTGGTATCTTCTGCGAGATTATCTTCCGGATCGTGACCTGTGACCTCGTCTTCTGGGTCAAAATCTACAAGCGGTAAAGTAAGAATGGATAATAGCGGCTGTGCTGCAGGGCTTGCCTACTGGTGCAGCATCCTCAAGCTGAGCTATTTGTTCTGCAAGTGAAACGCCTATTACAGGAAATTTGTTTATTTCCCGTCGCCGTTGTTGACAGCTATGAACTCACGCTGCATGCTCGTCTCCGGTCGTTTCCTTCTGATAAACTGGAAGAATGATGATCTAGCTTGGGAAGCACGGTCACAAGATGATTGTCAATATGAGTTTGTTTACATAATCGTTCACGGATGCGGGAATTATCGATATGAGCAAAATTATTCTCGTGAAGATTTCTTGTGTCTTCACCACCGTCACCAGCAACGCTCATTTGAATACAGTGACCGTCGTCGCTGCCAGCCTTAAATACCAACCTGCTGCAGAGAACAGCCAATCTGGAGTCCATATCTTATCCATGTTATTTGCCGTCCAACGATGCAGAGAAATCGTGTCTCCAGTGAGTTTTGTTCGCATTTCGGGTCATCACATCTTCATTATCTATCACGCGACAACCCCCATCGCCTTGGACCAGTGACTACTGATCTCCCTTACATGTAATATGATAGCCCAATACCACCGCTAGCCCGATTTCTACTTGCTTTATGCGCGTGCCTTCTCTGGAATATACCGTATTTGCTTTATTCCCCCTTTTACTTCTGTGAATGTCTCGAGGGCTGGCTTATTATTTATCTCTTTCTCCTGTCCTCCTTCATACGTACAATTACTCACATACTCTCTTCGCTCGCCAGATTATCAAAAACAATCATCCCCAGCGATGCCTCATTCCCTCGTCCATTCCGCCGCCGCCGCCGTAAATTCCCTTTCCCCAGACGACGAGGACGACAACGACATCTGTCCTGTGTGCGATGGAGATTGTACCTGCGACAACAAACCACGCCCTCCACCTGCGCCGATCGCACGCAATGGATTTGCACATCCTGTGGCTTCCTCATCCATCACCACCAATTCCGCACATCTTCCCGGAATGCCGTCCCTAAAAATCAAATTCACCGTCCCTGCGAGTATGCAGAACAAAGCACGCTTACTAGCATCGCAACCCAAGAAGTCTCGCGCAGATGGAATATCCACCGCGTCAGCCAGCATCGTGGGATCGGGAGCCATGTCTACCATAGGACAGGCTCAGCATGCCGCGTCATCAAGCACCGTTGGTCATGGTCACTATACCTCCCAAGATATACCAAATCACAAGCGCAAAGCACGTCCAGTGAAGGGTATCGTCGATGCACGAGACCTGTCCAAGACTGCGGTAGCAGACCGGCAAATTCGCGGCAACGAGGCCAACACGTTGCCACAATCACAATCACATCTCCAATCGCAATCCCCTCGTGCACACAAATCTGGTGCATTAAAAGGCTCACGCACCAATACTAAGGGCGCGAGACAGCCGAGGACAAATTTTAAGTCCTCGAGGCCTCCCCAAAAGTCTCAGGCCCAAGGTACGATTGCAAAGAAGGTCTCGGGTAAGAAGAAGAAGCAGGCTTTTTTCAGCGGCGCTTGTGCTTCTGATCATGCCGATCAAAGCACCGATGATTCAGACGATGATGCCGAGTCTGGAAAATTTCCCACTTTTGTCGCCGCTTCAGATTTGTCGCCGTCGTCGGCATCGGATTCCTCTGACTCGTGCAGCGACTCATCAAGTTTCGACTCTGATTCCTCCTTAGAGGCAGAAGAGGAGAGCTATATCCTTGCGGAACAGAGACGTCACGACAAAGCACGCGTCCGTCGCGAGCTTTTAGGTGACGACTCTCACAGACATAATGATGTGCACAACAATAACTGGGTCATTCGCCCCCGGAAGAAAAGCGTCGGTCTCAGTGACGTCGACATGGATGGCGATAGTGATGATCTCACGGAGGAGGAGGAAGACGATGCCGAGGAAGACATGGACGACGACGAGGAAGATGAAGAAACGGATGGTCAGGCCCCTAGCGTGATCTACACTGGCCTTGCGACCGGCTGGTCAGAGGACGAGGAGTCGAGTTTCGATGCTGACATCTTCTTCGCCAATCTTTCCGATACCAACACTGATGAGAGCTCGTCAGAAGATGAACTTGTCGATCCTCAAGATACGCAGGCTGACGACGCCATGGCGAGTAGCATTAGCAGCCTGCAGCGTAGTACAGACCTTGAGATGACGGAGGGATGGGATGGTCAGATTGTCTTCACCAATGGCTGTGACGATGGTCAAGGCGTTCTGGATCTTGCTTTTGAAGCCACCGCAGCACAATTGTTGGCTTCGGACACCGCATCCATCAGCCAGGATAGCGACGTGGAAATGAGGATGGAAATGGGTGGTGATGATGAAGGTGATTACGACGAAGAGGTCGACTCTGTGATTTGTTCCAGCGATGGTGAGACCACGGAAGAGGAACTCGTCGACGCCAATGGCTTGCCGACGTTGCGCGCCATGAGGCTCTTCCGTTGGCCCACGAGCGTGTCTTCCATTAATCCATTATCTACGGTCAGCCCCGGCGTCTCACCTGCCCCTCACAATCGCCGTTCAACCACTTCGCGCCACCGTGATTCCCCTCGACCTGCCGACATTCTTGCTAGAAAGGTTTTCTGTGATGAATCTGACCACTCTCAACCTGACAGCGGTGGTGAAGGAAGCGCACCTAGTCCCGTTCGGAGAATATCTCAGAGTGGTGTTCCCATCATGGGACAGTTTGAGCAAGTCAGCGATGTCACGCAGAAGGCGGCCATTCTCACTGGGTCGAACAAAGATATCCCGTCTCCTTTCCCTCGCCTTGCTCATCGACGCAGGCGCATTGGCTCTAGTAGCGGTGGGAGCTTCAGTAGTGTATGTAGCATGCATGATGATGGTCTTATCCCTACTAACTTGGCGTTGCAGATGGACATCCGTGGTCGTACATCCCGACTCACCATCTTCACCCCGTCATCTACTATGCCACCTCCTTCGCCCTCTGATGATCCATCGTCACAAACTACACCAGAGCCCTCACCTGCCGAGTCAATTGAGCTCGACGATGTACTGGAGTCTTCCTATCTCGACTATGAGCCAGAGATGTCCTTAGAACCCAGTACAGCGAGCGAAGGTGATTTCCACCGTCACCTCAGTCGCTGGGACCGAGTTCCTGTCGGCACTTTCCGTCTTACTCGAGAATCAGCTGCATCCTCCAATGACATCCCTTCGTCCCCCGGCTGGACATCTGAGCCACCAAAAACCGCCTCATCTGACGTTATGTCATACAGTAACGTTATGAAAAGTAGCCCTCTCAGTACTATCCTGTGGCACGATAAGGGATCGTCCGCAAAGGCGACTCCCTGCAAAAGCCGAGCGGTCCTCATATCCCCTGTTATTCTTCCTGTCCGCGATGGCGACCGTACTCCTACCCGTGTGCCACATAATCACGACCAACCTCCCCCTAATGGGCATCAGCCTCCCCACAAAACTCGCAAAGAGTCTCGCCGCGAGATGAAGATGATGAAACGCAAGACTCATGGCCCCGTTCACCATCAACATTATCACCATCAGTATCACCATCACAGCCACCACCCCAATATGAAGTCGCGAAGCACAGGGTCCGTGCAGCGCACCAACTTCTTCAGTTCCCCGACTTCCGTTCCTCCTCTAAATATCTGAACAATAACGTCAAAAAAACGCTGGTATCTTTACTGACGCAATGTTTCGAGTGCCGTCTCGTGTCCTTGTTGTAATATTTGTAGCTATCACCCTGTTATTAGTGCTTCCAGTTTCTTTCTCTCGTGCATCATCTATATCGCCGCCCAGTCACTTTGCTGTTGCATTATCGGGCATATCCATCCATCAGTTTTCCAAGCCTTCCATACACTTATTCCACCTGAATTTTCGTTCTACCGTGTTCGATTTCTCCTGGGCCAAAAACATGTTGTAGTCATGCATCCTCTCAATATTGACAAAGGAATGCTATGTATAGTTTTCATGCGGGGGTCTGAGCACTATTTAATCGTCGTCTGCAACTCTTTCCAGATTAATCCTCACTGACTAGAACCTGCGGTAGAAGCTGCTGTCGCTCCCAAGTCGCCCGACCACATAATAGAACAATGCAAATATATCACTCAGAACATTCCTTTACGTCCCTGAACGACATCGGCACGCGCTAGATTGTGAGCACAGGAAGGTAAAGGTGCTACCTTGCCTTCTTGTCGCGATCCAGCACCATCGGGGAAAGCTGCAGTATTGTCATCGTACCCTCAACGCCTCAACAAAGGCTCATTCGCTATTGACCCTTGTTCAGAATCAACGCCCGAAGACTCTCGTCGCTAAGAAAATGACGAGAAGATGAGAGAAAAATGGCCCGTGGAATTATCCTTTCGCAAGCCTAGGCCCGTGACTGCTTATCTGTGTTATCTACTAGCAGCTTCGCTAGCATCCGAGAAGACTTGAACAGAGCTGATAATCCGCTGCAAGAATTTTGCCTTTCTAGACCCCCAAAAAGTCTCTTCACGGCTAAATGGAAGCCCTCTTTCTCCAAATCTCTTCGAAGCTTCGATTTATACTGCATGGGTGTCCGCCTTCAGTATTCTGATGATAAAACGTTTTAAATGTCAGATCGCCCACCTGTAATTTGAAGTGACCGCGAATCCCAGTTTACTTCTGTGCTTGCTCCCCACGCCTGTCTTCATCCGGCTCGGGATTGAGTTCGGCGGCGACAGTCATAAACCTAAGGATGCAGCATGAGCATAAATCAGACGTGCAGTTGAAATTTGACCTACTGTGCAGCGTGCGTGCCGGCGAGAACTCTCATTGCGTCCAAGTCTGTCTGGAGTTGTTCAAAGAGGTCTGCTGTCTGTCCTACGGCGCGCGACATGTTCTTTAGGCTGGCTGCAAGTTGACCATACAGTCTGTCTTTTGCTTGAGTGGCATTCATCGAGACGTTCAAGGATGCTTCGATTCCGATTCCGAAGGATCTTCGTTGGAAGGACTCACGTGACGCCGAGGTACAGTCATTAACCCGTCACTGAGTGAAACAGCACTACTCACTGAAACATATCCTTGTTTACTCAACAACCGCACAAAATGTTCATCTCAAATGGTCCTGAATACATAAACATATTATAGACCTTGCCTATTGTCATATTTTGGGGAGGCTTACAAGAGAAAAAAACGCCGAACACTGATGAAATGGGCGCTTGCACTGGCAGGGTGAGAAATTCTACCGTGACGTCTCAATATTTTGCAGCTGGATCTTGGCTCAGCACACTCTGATTTCGCCAATATATTGCTCGCATCCAGTACCATACTACTGCAGCTACATGCAGAATATACTCTTGTCGAAATCCGGGACCCTGTTAGAGTCTAATGAAGGTCGTCGAGGGTCCACTGAATTGGACTCAAATATGGCATTGAGAGACTGTCGAAAACATGATACGAGTCCTTGTCCTGCTCAACTACTGAACTCGTTACATAATATATCCACCTACCCACGACTGTAAAGTGCAACGTGCTCAACATTATGAAGCGC
>PVYE01003498.1:0-16779 GCA_002995055.1 Rhizopogon rudus | reverse complement strand
GATCCTCCCATCCGAGTCACTTTCGTGGGCGTAAACCTCAACAGAATGATCAAAATTCTTCGCGGTGAATCATTATGGTTACCACTCGAGAACGCTCTAGTAGCACTAGTACAGGTCTGTATCAGTCTGCTGCTAAACGATATTACGTTTCGTTTGACTGAAGACCCGTCCGAGAACGTGGTGATGAGAGTCGTCGGAGATGTCGGTCAGTGCATTTTTCACGTCAATACGTGCCTAGATGCAGGTGGGTGCGGCGGCCACGGTGTCAGCGTGCTGCATGGTCTCGCGGTTAGTCTGATGCGAAGCTCCCACAGCGCGCGTAGCGATAGTTGGCTTAGAGGAAAGAGACTCTCATACTGTCGCGCGACGGCCTCCGATGCCAGGAAGTGCGTTCGGAGGTGTGTCGGCGATGTTGAATGGTTTGAATGAGTTTGAGTGATGGTCGGATATGTAGTCCGGCTACCAGTACTAGTGGTACTAAGGGTTTGGGGAATTCTGATAGCCTTCGGCGGAAGAGCGGCTTATTGAGTGAAGGACGATGCCGGAGGCTGCTGAAAACGGTAAGCCGTTCGGCTGTAGCGGATATAAATATTACAAAAGACATTCTGTGATTGGCTATCGAGTACTATAATCACAAGGACAAGCAGCATAAATTGGCAACTATCGGAGCGCGAATTGCCGAGCTTAGCTTTTCTTCAACTTGCTTGTCGTTACACCGCTACTCGTCGGTCTCCTCGACGATGCCTATCCTGTCTTCCTCAACGCGCGATGTCATGCGCTCGCTGCAGCGGCTGGCTGCAGGCATGGCCACCGCTGCTCCAAGAATTGGTGACACTAAAGTTCCCATGTCGCTCCTCGAGAAAAGCGCATACATAAACTACCAGCGCATCGAGGATAACCTCGCCGTCGTCCGTGACAGGTGAGCCCCAGAATTTGTTTGACTGGATTTGGTATCTGATATTGTGTGGTCTGCAGACTTCAGCGCCCGCTTACACTGTCGGAAAAGATCGTGTACGGACATCTGGATGACCCGTATAACCAGGATATTGTTCGAGGCACGAGCTACCTGAAGTTACGCCCTGACGTATGCCACCGTTTTCTTTCTGTTTTGGACACCTTCTGAATCTCCTTGTCCTTATCGACAGCGCGTGGCTTGCCAGGACGCTACCGCCCAGGTCCGTCCATCACGTCACTATACTGTATCTCCACTGACGTAATGTAGATGGCCCTGTTGCAATTCATGTCTGCCGGCATGGACACAGCTGCGGTTCCAACTACTGTCCATTGTGATCACTTGATTGAAGCTCAAGTCGGTGGTGTGAAGGATTTGGCACGTGCCGTTGACCTCAATAAGGAGGTGTACGATTTCTTGGCTACCGCAACAGCAAAAGTCAGTTCCTGTAACTTATGATCTTTGCATATTGCTCATACATTCGCAGTACGGTCTTGGTTTCTGGAAGCCAGGGTCTGGTATCATTCACCAGATTATCTTGGAAAACTATGCCTTCCCTGGTGGACTTATGATCGGTACTGACTCTCATACGCCTAACGCGGGTGGTTTGGGTATGGTTGCTTGTGGTGTTGGCGGCGCTGATGCTGTTGACGTCATGGCGAATATTCCTTGGGAGCTGAAGTGCCCCAATGTTATCGGCGTAAAACTTACTGGCAAGATTGGGGGCTGGACAACACCCAAGGGTGCGCTCATTCCCGAATTACTTTCGTTTCCCTTTTTGAAGCTTAATGTCTCGTAGATGTTATCCTGAAGGTTGCTGGCATTCTCACCGTCAAGGGCGGAACTGGTGCCATCGTTGAATACCATGGTTCTGGCGTAGAGTCATTATCGTGCACGGGTATGGCTACCATCTGTAACATGGGTGCCGAAATCGGTGCAACTACGTCGCTCTTCCCCTTCAACCGTCGCATGGTTGACTATCTCGACGCTACCAAGCGGTCCGAGATTGCTCAATATGCACAACGCTTCGCACACAACCTCAAAGCTGATGAGGGATGCGAGTACGACCAGAACATCGAGATCAACCTCTCTGAACTTGAGCCTCATATTAACGGTCCCTTCACTCCTGATCTTGCTACCCCTCTGTCGAAATTTGCAGAAGAGGTCAAGAAGAACAACTGGCCCCAAGAGCTCAAGGTCGCTCTCATCGGTTCCTGCACCAACTCTTCATATGAGGACATGTCTCGCTCTGCTTCCATCGCCCGCGAAGCTGCTGAGCACGGTCTCGATGTTAAGAGCAAGTTCACTATTACTCCTGGTTCTGAGCAAGTCCGTGCCACCATCGAGCGTGACGGTCAAATCGGTGCTTTTGAAGCTGTCGGTGGTCTCGTTCTGGCTAACGCATGCGGTCCTTGCATTGGTCAATGGGACAGGAAAGACGTTAAGAAGGGCGAGGTCAACTCAAGTGCGTCGTCTGCATTTATTATGCTCCTTTGTCCAACATGTAGTTTATAGTCATCACGTCCTACAACCGTAACTTCACTGGCCGTAACGATGCTAACCCCGCCACCCACGCTTTCGTCGCTTCCCCGGACGTCGTAACTGCAATGGCCTTCGCTGGTGACCTCACCTTCAACCCAGTTTCGGACACTCTTATTGGATCTGATGGCAAGCCTTTCAAGTTCTCGGACCCCTCTGGTCATGAACTTCCTCCTCGCGGCTACGACCCTGGCCAGGACACTTTCCAGCCTCCTCCTGAAAACCGTGCAAGCGTTGCAGTTGCAGTTGACCCTAAGAGCGAACGTCTTCAACTCCTTCAGCCTTTCCAGCCTTGGGATGGCAAGACCCCGACTGACCTCCCCGTTCTGATCAAGGTCAAGGGCAAGTGCAGTAAGTGACTCTGACTGTTGAGTCTTCACACTAGCCTGATTGGTTCTTCCAGCGACTGATCACATCTCTGCTGGTGGTCCCTGGCTCAAGTACCGTGGTCACCTCGAGAACATTTCTCGTAAGCAGCCTTTACTTGATAATGATTTAGAACCTCATCTCACCTTGATTTAGAAAACTGCTTGATTGGTGCTATCAATGCTGAGAACGGCGAGGCAAACAAGGTCAAGAACCAGATTACTGGCGAATACGGCCCAGTCCCCCAGACTGGTGCATACTACCGCGAAAAGGGCATCAAGTGGGTCGTCGTCGGTGACCACAACTACGGTGAAGGTTCATCTCGTGAGCATGCTGCCCTTGAGCCCCGTTACCTTGGCGGTCTTGCCATCATTACCCGGTCTTTCGCTCGTATCCACGAGACCAACTTGAAGAAGCAGGGCATGCTTGCTCTCACCTTCGCTAACCCCGAGGACTATGACAAGATACAACCTAACGACAAGGTTGACATTTTGGGCTTGGACACCTTCGCCCCCGGCAAGAACTTGACTTTGGTTGCGAAGCACCAGGATGGTAGCAAGGATGTGAGTTTGCACATAAATCATATGATTCCTTGCGGGTACTGACATGATGTCCTATAGGAAATTCCTCTCGCTCACTCCTTCAACGAGGGTCAGATTGAGTGGTTCAAAGCCGGGTCTGCTCTTAACTTGGTATGTTCAACTCATATCCGCAAGCCTCATTACCTGACTATGTTGTTCTAGATGGCTGCCAAGGCCAAGCAATAAATGTTGACTTAGACGGAAGGAGCATGTACCGTGTAGATCTCATCCCAGCCAGTCCAGTTTTTGCTTCTCTCGCTTGACACATTTTTTCTTTATATCATAGCGTCAAAACCAGCTTGTTTATAACATTTTCTGTAATAACGGTGGACGGCAAATCATAAGCATTTATCCAATCCTGGAAACAAGCGAAGAACAAAACAGATAATAGGCAACTATCACGGTCAAGACCTCAGACTAATCATCCTGAGGTTCGTGTATCTCAATTTCCGTCTTCTTTCCGACAGCGCCCTCCTTGCTATGCTCTCTCATGGACAGATGATCGGGCTGAGGTTACTGTGGCGAGTCTGATTCACCCGATATGATTGGCGTCGTAGATGACGGTTCACGCTGAATCGATCTCGGCGCTGAACGCTTCCGCTGCCCACCCCTCTTCCGTGACGATGCTTTGGAGTGTCCTGGCTGCATCGTGTTTGTGTGTGGCTTCAGAATGTCTTCGTTGGAAGAGAAGGTAGGGTGTGTCATTCCATACGGATAGTTCTTCAGGTTCGCTGCTTCAGACTCCGACTCGGAGGAATAAACGCCGCTGGGACTTGTCTGTGAGGTACGACTTCTATCAGGTGAGGGAGACTTTGCCATGTCGACAGGAGCTGCGTCGTGTTCCAGGGGTGCGCGGGACTCTTGCGTCCGTATGAGAGACATGTCCGTTCCCTTTCTATCGCTGAACGCCGGATTAGACTGCGATACGCCGAGGTCTTCAGGATCGCCAACCAGTTCGCGATACAATCTGCTTGGTTCGCCAAACGTGGGTACATCGTTATTGCTCGGCTGGGGCTGCTCTGCGTGAGCAGCGAGAGATACATCGGGTTCGAGTACGGGTTCAGGATGCGGTTGCGACCGATCGTGTAGCGGAATGGCGCTTTCTTCAGAAGCGGAAGAGTACTGCGTGCGATTGCCAGTAACCGTGCCCAAGGCGGTCATGAGGTTGGACTTGAGGACGGTGGCCCATGTCTCTGGGGGTGGGTGCTCGTGCACTATCGGATCGTGCAGTTTTGCCTTGTCGGTGATGTCGCAGTCTCGGGGGTCGATGCCCGAGGTATCTTCCATCACTCTGGGGGTACGCATGGGCGAGGATTGCGCTAGAAGGTCTCCTCCGAGTGGCGAAGACGTCTGCTTGCGTTCCTGGATTGCGCTGCTCTGCGGACCTACCTCGCCGGTCCTTGCGCTTTGATACGTTTGCGTGCGATAGAGGACGCTTGACTCGTCTCCAGATGTCAGGTCGCCAGGAGCAATATTTGCTACCCGGAGCCGACCAAGCGTTCGTGGGGTTTCTTGTACGCTGGGTGTGCTTCTGCCCGCACTATCTTGCCGGATGATGGACATGGGAAGGTATAACTCGGGTCCTTCGTGTGAGATGTGCGCCTCCAGGCTTGACACAGAACTATCCTCGATGAAGTCTCTCGCTGGCTGGTCGTCATCCCCCGCGTTCTGCGCTGCAGCGCGCGCGCGAATCCGCCGTGCTAAGAATACCACACCGCAGGCGATGATGCAGACCGCGGCGAGGATGATCGCGATGTAGAACACGGCGGATAAGTGAGTCCTGGTGGTGTTCGTGGGAGAGGCGAGTGTTGTCGGTGCAGATAATGAGCTGTTGCTACTCGTGGAGAAGTGAGTTGTGGTGGTGTTCGCGAAAATGGAGGAGGGGAGTGCTGTCGGTATAAATGGTAAGCTGTTGCCACTTGTGGAAAAGTGAGTTTTGGTGGTATTCACGAAAACGGAAGAGGCGAGTGCTGTCGGTGCAGATAATGAGCTGTTCGTACTTGTGGAGTTGGTCAGAATGTTGGTCACGGTGAGTGACGAGAGTGACTTGGAGGAGGTGGAGGTCGCGCTGCCAAGTGACGAGGATATTATACCATTCCCGGTAGCTGAAATCTTTACGAGAACAGTGGAGGTGATCAGCGATGCCCAGGAGTATATAAACGGCTTACTGTCTGCGCCCCGGTTGCGCTGATAAGCACGGAACTGGGTTGTGTGCGATCGCCTTCGGGGTCGAACGAATTCTCTCCGGGTACTGCAGGATGGTCCAAGTTCGTGATGGACAACTGACCGTTTGGTCCCACTGTGACCACAATGGGATCTTCTCTGCGCTCGCTGTCATGTGGAGTCAATAGCAGCATCCCTGTCGAAGATACTATATGCATGGTCGTATCCGAGTCTGTGCACCTGGGCGCTGGAGAAGATGGGGTGCTTGTCAGAAACCAGGGAAGTTCTTTTTGAATCGCGGAACTTTTGTTTTCTAATCCACATTGCGAAACGGACTGACTTGAGGGTTTGGGTTCTGGCAACTTGGTTTCAGCCTGCGGCTCACAGGGGAAGACCATATTTGGTGCATAGCCGGCGCCAAATGGTAAGTGGATAAGCGACAAACGCACTTACCTGGTCGTCTAGAATCGATGTACGTCACGGTACTCATATCACCCCACCCATGCCTCTCCTGCAGCTGGACCATACGACTTTGGACTATATGGAATCTGGATACATAAGTCCATATCCTAAAATATTTTGGCAAGTACGAAAGAGTCGCATTGCACTCAGGCTGTCGACAGAAACCAAGAGTAAGTACTTACGGAGGATCATGATATGTTAGACGTAAAACCATATATTTTTGAGCTGAATACTAAGTTTATCGCAGAATACCGGAGGATCCCTTATGTAAAGTTACGAAAAGGAGTCTGAGGGATGGCACAACTTGAAGCTTTGAAGGATTGTCGCTTTTCTTTATCGGGCCTGTGATTCTACCCTCGTGGATTCCTCAAGGATTTCTTTCCAACGTCTCTTCTTACCTTTTACCTCTTTCCACATCGCCCCAATGCCTCGCAGGACAGCCACCCCGCAAAGCAAACCCTCCGGCACACATCCCCGGGTGTACACTTCCCGCCCTGTCAGAGCAAAACCTTACAACTCCGAGCCTTACGGCTCCTTCCTCCTCAAAGAACTTGCAGGCGTGGTCACTACGTTTGCGCGGAGTCCAGTTGCTCTGAGTTCTGTAACGATCACAAATGTTACCCCTATTGCGTCGTACTCGTGGATAGAGGCCTCGTCGATAACTCGAAAAACTATCGCTGTACCTGGTAAGCAAATAACGTTATACTACAAGTTGGAATCAGGTTAATCAGCTTCTTATCTAGGCTCACCAAGGTTCTGGTACACAGACCCTAGCCATGTACCAATCGACTCTGGAAGAGTTTTCGTGGACCAAAACGCTTTGTACATGTACCCGAAATCCCCCCTCGTCCCCTTATTCGCCGCCATCGATGACATGCATCCCAACTTCAACTACAAACAATTCAACTTCATCACTGATGTAAACAACCTTCGTAAGCTCCTGCGTTGGGCTCTCGGTGCATCAGATGAAAACTTCCGCATCGATGTTGATGTGCGGGGTTCAACTTGCTTGTTCACCCGTTGTGAGGCACAGAATATGACGACATTACGTCAATCTGGGCAGCACGGACAAGAATACGAGAAGGCTGCTACAAGGGTTACTCACGGCTGCGAAAAAGCTACTGGCCACCATCGCATGATCTCGATCGTAAGCCCTTTATATCTTTCCACCGCACACTAATCGCAAGATTTTTCTCATTGTACAGGACCTCGGCGAACTAAAGATTCTTCTGCGTGTCGCAGTCGGAGCCTGCATATCTCCTGTAAATGACGCAGAAGATGAAAAGGATGAACTACAAGCTTTTTCAGGTCTGGAAATCAGCAGAGCATCCGCTTCCAACAAGTCACGTGGTGAAAAATCACCAGCGCTCCCTATACAGGAGGTCTCTATCTTCCGCACAAGCAGACTTGTCCCACAAGCTTCTATCATCGAAATCAAGACATGCGCCTCACACCGCGAGCTGAACTGGGCCCACTTATATCCGCAGCTCTACCTTTCTCAGACAGCATTTTTGTATATTGCGAAGCATCACCGCGGCAACTTCGATCCCCCTGTGAAGGTGGAGCTGGGTGCAGAGAGCATGCAACCCTATGCACGCCATGCTGAACAGGGAATGGCGAAGTTGAAGCTCATGCTTCAGAATATCTTGGATGCTGCAAAAAAGGCAAACTGTGGTGACGTTGTGGGCCTAAGTTTGGTATGTGAGAATGGACAACTGACATTGTACAAACGCGAGGAGGCGACTGGTAAAGCCCTGGGAAAGGAAATCACGAGCAAATTCAAGTGATATGATATATGAGATGATTGCGAAACAGTTGTGTGAGATTAAACTGAAGTACTTCTTGTCTTTGTACGACCATCGAACAGTGTCGAGCATGATCTCGCAAAGCTGTTAGTCTGTCTGTCCATAGTTACATATACCTGGTGAAATATCTCAGGGACCGCTTGATTGTACAACTTGTACGTATGTCGTTGCGAGGTCTCCCGTAGGCAGATCATAATAGAAGGAAGACAGTATGAACGACTGCCTTCGTCACTCAACCTCAAGGTCTGTCTAGGGGAGACTAGCACCTCGCCGCACTAGCTACAGCTTCATGAGATTCTTGATTCTGAAATCGCTCTAGGACGTCCACGAAACTGATATACTTCTGGATGTTGCAGTATGCAAGGTTTATCCGGGTGCCTCGTTATTGGTCAGTTCAACTCTGCGTGTGTATGCTTATTTGTCGTTTGTAAAAAAATCCCGTCTCTCAAGACGTTCGTCCATCGAACTTGACTGCTAAGTTACGTCGAATGCACCGAGTTCTATTTGTCTCCGAAGTCCTCCTGGAAGTATTCTCGCATTTGGATACAATCCAAGGCTCTCCATGGGATGAGAAAATATTGTCTTGAGACTTGGATATCCCTTGCGGCACTTGCTAGGACATGCAAGACTTTCCACGAGCCCGCAATGGATTTGCTTTGGGCTGACATAGCTGGGGTAGAACCATTGCTAGGCTGTGTGACGAGGCTACATCCACTGATATATCGTCATAAAACAGAGGTCGGTGCGGGCTAGTAACGTCAGTTTCCTTGTCTCACCTAGATCTAGCGCTCTTGGAGGTCAGAAGATGTCGCACCATTATCTGAGAACGAGGCCCATCAATTCCTGCGTCATGCCGCCCGTGTGCAATCATTGCAAATCTGGGACAATGATCATCTCCGCCTTCTCACAGTCCTCCTCCCGAAGTGCTTGTTCCCGAGACTGCTCGTGCTTCACTGGGAGCACCCAGAGAATACGAGACACTTAAACCTCTTCCTGTCACCTATGCTGCGTCGTTGTGCTCTGTCAGCCGTTCATTCTAATTTGAAATCTATTGCGACCTGTTGTCCTGTTCTGGAGAACCTATCTATCAGGACCTCTGGTACACACACAGCAGATGAGCTGTCGCTGCTGTCCGACACCCTCCGTTCATGCAAGCAGCTAGTGGATCTGCGTTGTCCACACCTTGACTTTGCAGCATGGAAGCATCTCTCCGACCTCCCTACCCTTCTCACGATGAGGATTAACGATCACGACACTCATCGCCGCTTGGACTGGGACAATCTGTATCGTGCACGTTTCCTCAACCTCAAGACTCTTATTTTATATGTCCGAACGTGTGCAGACGTTATCACGGTCATGCAGCACTCAGAATTCCCCTCGCTAAAAGAGTTCCAGATCTATGTCGATGTTTTTCCTCGAGCCGAGGCCGAGCAACTCTGTCGTGCACTGTCACTGTGCAAGGCATGCGATCTTGAACGCATTGAAATTTCTACCTACCATCAAGATGATCAAGAGCAGTTCTCCGAGCAGCATTCGACAGCGATTACGGAATTACTTCGTTTCCCGCAGCTGCGAACCCTTCGGCTCTCTCTTAATTGTCCCATATACCTTGACAACGACCTTCTTTCGGAAGCCGTGTCAAGTTGGCCGCACATCCGCTACCTAGAGTTAAATTGCCCGTGCTTCCCCAGCCCTCCGCCTACCATTACATTCTGCGGATTATTCGCGGCGCTTCGTGAATGTCCCGATTTGCACGGCCTGCAAGTATCAATCGATGCTGTGAATATCGATATCGATCCTACAGCCGAGTCATTTCAACACACCTCCCTACGATCATTGGATGTGTGCAACTCGCCCGTAGGCGATCCTGACGCTGTCGCTCGAATCATTTTCTCCGCGCTCCCTTGCATCGATAGCATTGGCTACGAGGACTCCGAACCCAACGAGTGGCACACAGTCGGTCGCCTTCTGCATGAATTTGCTATTCATGACCGCCGTAATGCACGAGCAGCTCCAACGACTTGACTTTAGCCCCGTATTTTTGTGTTCGGGCATAGGTCTTGCAATTGCTATGAAAAATTCTCCTTTAAGAGTATCGATTCGTAGAAATGACATATCTAGTGTTCCCTAGACACACCTGTAGATAGTCCTTCCTCCTTCGCTATGCAATGCATCAAAGTCTTTTGTCTCCTGCGAAGGAAACAGATGACAAAACTGCTCCCTATAAGCCTTTTCATGTCCGACTCGGCCTTCCACTCTCCAGATAATTCCCTGAAACGCTTCCTTTCTCTCATCAGTGAAACCAAGACTTGCACACAATGCGAGCGGAACTGAGCGAAATTCTATGCACAACTCTACATCTCAGACAGCATTCTTGTACTATATCGCGACTCAGCGTGTCGTAAATTAAGGTTGCTCAGTGCTCACTCCTTATGTGGATTTTTTGTCTGTCTCAGTGAAGATAAAAGTCACGTGAAAGGCCCAGGCACGTCTATGTTTTTGATGACTGTTTTAAGTACTAAAGCGCGGTCACCTACGTGAAACCCAGTACTTCAAGGTTCGCGCTGTGTCTGGTCAAATTGCTTACAAGTCCAGGAATGATATGGGCTGAGAGTGGGAAAGGTCAGTCGTGCATATCGTAACTCCATGGTTTCTTAAGATATGTCAGCGATTGCATCGAATCTTCGAGAGTTTAACACATCACAGGCGAAGATCACTTTCAGTATAGCTGCAGCGTGCAATAGAGCCGTCTAAGGCCGAAACTTCGCGAAGCACGACGCAATCCGTAGAGCTCTCATGGCAAGATTTTTGTCTAAACGAGCGCAGATGGAGAGAGAATCTAAAGGCTGAAGAGGGAACGCGAGCAGGACATAAACGATATAGGTCGCAGATCGACTCCTGCAAAGGGGTCACAAATTTCTTCCTCTGAAGTACAAGCTGATAGAATGAACACTGTTCCTTCTACTTCGTCATCTAACGTCTCTTCGCGCTTTTCAGCAAGTGCTGCTAGATTCCGCCTCACAGAGGTACTGGATCTGGTACGCTGGTTCCAATGCTGTATTCCTGCTACAGCTCTCCAAAAATTTGATTTATACTTCGCCATCATATCGTCCTACTTGACTTCTGTCCCTTGGATATACGAATTATTTGCGCCATTTTTTTCAATAACTTATTATCGTGGCGCAGCGTGATCAGTCAGGTAGAACGATCATCAAGAATCTTCTGTAATGACCGTTCCTTTCCTCCGCAGCGGGTGAGGTCGCCAACCTATGAAAGTGAGTTTAGTGATACGGCAGTGTTTGTGAGTCATCATTGCTATGCAAAACTCGCTAAATTATTGGTCCTGGAGATATCTTGCAAGACTGAATGGCTTCGCGTTGTCATATCCACTGCCAACCTGATTGACTATGACTGGCTCGACATTGAGAAGGTGAGTAGGACTTCTTGGATGTCTTTTTTTCCAGGCTGTATGGCTATAAGGTCTGCCCCTGTCACCTGCTCCGATACCACACGGTCCTAAAGTTGTTGATGACTTCCCATCAATCATGCAAAACATGTTGCGGTACTATCGAACATGCTTGTAAACGACGTTTAGTCATGTTACTTATGAATCACCATTTCTGCGATAGTACTGACCTCGTGCCGATAGACTCGGACATGATGCTACTTACATGTAGAAGATAAGTACTTGTCAAATACTACGTAAGTTTGATATTACTCTTATGCATGAGTTGTACTGATAAGGACGTAACTTGGCTGTGTTCCCTGAGGTTGGGCGTCTTCCGTTGGCACAGCTTCCAGCTTGCAATGGCTTTCTTGGTTGAATAAATTCTCCAGGTCTGGCTGGATGGTCTAAGTCGATGAACAATTGACCATTTGGTCTCAGGACCCATGGGGAGCAAAGAACTACATGCGTGTCAAACGCATGGTCGTATCTGCACGCCGGGCGCTAAGCGTCGGGGGCGATGAGGCGCTTACACAAACAAAAAACGTGTAAGGGTTTGGGACGAGGAGCGCTCACATTGGATGGGCTAATTACGTTACAGATGAACGTTCAATGGTAAGTAAACTTTGAAGTAAGACCCTCCGATGGTGACGCGTAACTGATTCTTCTAAAGCAGAACTGTATCGTAATTTCAGTAACTCTTCCATGCTCCTTGCCGCCCTGTCACTTATATGTTGCTCTTAAAAGTTAGATCAAAGAAGGGCTCAGGCGTCTACACTCTACAATCGATGGACAGCATCACTCGGAACATGTAAAATTTCCCTGACCTCCCATTTGCTGCGTGTATCAAGTACATCGCGCTCATGTATCTTCTTCACATGCTGTGTTATGGCATATAAACCTTTGGGTGGAACAGACAGTAATCTAACTGTTCTCTTCATGCCTGACAACCACACTTTCCGCTACCAACCCCTGAATTCAAGGGGGGTATACGCGTTCGACAAGTGCCCATCCACTCGAAGGATCGTTATCTTGGGATCCGTCGTCTCCATTCTTGCTGGCCTTGGTTTCATTGCCTGCGGTGTTTATATCTGGGTCACATCATATCAGAATCCCCAGCATGTTCATGGGCTGCTGTACTTCAACGGCCATCTAGGATATGAAATATACAGCATAGTGTTGAACTTGTTCGTTACTGCCTTCACCGAATGTGCTGGGGTGATGCATTCGACTAGCTTGCGATTTGCATTATTCCGAGAACACCGGGTCGTGTACAACTCAAATTTGCGTCTTGTTCATGGATCTGACGAAAGGACTATGAACTCCGCCACCATGAATACCGTCATGACAATCTTGCTCATCCTTTCCTATGCCTCCAGCTCTTTCATTTTTCAAGGTGTTTCCGACGTCTCGCAGGGAACATGCGCTATACTAGCGACACCCACCACTATACTCGGTATCACCATTCTCCTCCAGACGTGCATTTCGCTCTTTGCATTGCGGGACACAGATATCCTGACCTGGAGTACTTCCCCTTTCGACACAATACCAGCACTTCTTTCTATGCACGATCGTCGATCTTTAGAGTATCATTACCCCCTTCCTGACAATTGCGCCTGTATGTGCGCTGTCGGCGTACCTCCCCGTCCAAGCATACCCCTAGATCGCCAGCCATCTGCATGGGATACTCGTAAGGGGGTGAGGATAACAATATATATTCTATGGGCCTTAGGTTTGATATGCATGGCCTGGGGTGGCTGGGTCTATGCTGTTCTTCCACAAGGTTCTGATCTTTCATGGCGGTTCATCCCGGCTGAGGATAATTATGGGGAGGATGCTATCAACGGTGACTACTTCGAGACCAAATCCGGAATTTCATTCGCAACATGGCTCTCACTGTATGCAGCCATGTTGGTTACTCAGGGCGGCCTCACCCTTGGGCTCCATTGTGCCGAAATCATTGCAGGTGTAATACGAGACGAGATGTTATGGAGACGGGCATCAAAGGGCGGAATAAAGTCTTCTCTCAACTCTTGGAAATATGCACTGAATCTCGACAATTGGCTATACATCGTACTGCTTATCGCCAAACCAGTCCTTCGTGAGCATGTTTGCAATGCATAATGTGCCCTTACTTACCTCAGCATCCGGCAGATTGGATATTTGGTCTCGGTGTCGAGATAATATTTTACTATGATGTGAACTCCAATAATGAGCTGGATGGATACACCGCTGGACTCGACTTTTTCTTCGCACAGGTTTTTATCTTCCTTTGAGTAGGTAGCTCAACCATCTAATGTGATGCACAGATATTCTATTTGGGGTTTAGTATCTTTACCATTGCCACGATCTTCACAGTAGCTGCTCGCCACCATCCGAAGGGAGCTCAGCCAGCTGCATACGGAGACATCAAGACACTCCTGCGCTTGGTGGATGACTGGCAGGAGGAAATGTTTTGGGGTCATAAGGATAATGGTCCACCTTGTCACGCAGGTGCGATGGGTCCCCCATATATATTTAAAGTTGTGTTCTGAAATCTCTACGCAGGTACGAGCAAAGAGAAACTTCGCGCTGTGTACAGAAACCAAGAGTATGGGGGGTGGTGTCAACGCAGAAACACCTATCTTTGAGCAAAAGGTTCGACGAGGGGAAGTCTATTGATATTTGCCTATTAGAACTTATGCGCATGATGTGCACGTACCAGCCTTGCTTGTCGTATGACCGGAGAGTACCGTGTCAGGCCTTACTTTGCTGTTACTTAGGACTCGACCGATTTCTAAGTGTCGTTTTCTATTATGTACTACTTAGGTGTTTCCTAGATTTCATATTACTCATCACGTATAAGAGTAACTGTTCCTCTCGGAGTGTTACTCGTGGCTTGGAGTCTTTGTCAAAAGCTCTGATTTGAGGTCAAGGAACTGCACTGCTTCAATTGTGGTTGGCTGTTAAAGTTGTTCGCGAGCTGATCGCTCGAATGGACTATGGACAATGTACTGAGGTTGGTCCCAAGCCTGACGCCTGAGTCCATTCAACTCTTGGAGTCGCAATGTCCAATCAAACTAAGTTACAAAGTCACCTTTATCCGATATTCAGGTATGTAATCTAGATTAGACGCGATTGAGTGGAAGGCAGAAATGAGTAGCGCTAAACAAAGGGGCCCGCAGGGTCTCGGGTCTCGTAGTATGCGGACATGCAGAAGAGGTGTGCTGTGAGTCTAGCGTTCACAAGATCGATAAACTGCCTCCCATCGTCATCGTGGGCTAATAGTGCACAGGCATTGATTTACATAGAATTGTTTTCCGCCGAGAACGAGATCCTGTACTGCTTTTGTTGATGCACAAATCCGATAACCGCGGATCTACACCGATAGTGTTCATGGCACAGATTGGTCCAAGCCTCGTGGGCATTGGGCAAGTATTGTGATGTGCTAAGTATCAAATACGACATTATTTATGAGTGCGGAGTCACAGAGAGGTTGTGTGTGCTTATTTGTAGTCTGACGCTCCACGTATAGACTTCGAACCAGCCGTTCTGGGAAGCGGAGTTGAAAACAACACCGCTGGCGCTTCCCAAGGGACCGGAAGAAGCCGAAGGTGGTCCCTAACATCTGGTTCGAGACTACTCTACGTAGTACGTAGAGGTCTCAAGACGCTTTCCCACAGAACTTACTGCTAAGCTACATCGAATGCACCGAGCTCTATTTGTCTCCGAAGTCCTCCTGGAGGTATTCTCACATTTAAATCCCATCCAAAGCTCTACATGGAGTGCCAAATCGTTGTTTTGGAAATCCCTTGCAGCACTTGCCAGGACATGCAAAGCTTTCTACGAGCCCGCAATGGATTTGCTTTGGGCTGATATGAATGGGATAGAACCATTGTTAGGCTGTGTAACGAGGCTACATCCGCTGATATATCATCACAACATAGTGGTCAGTGCGGGCTATTCACGCTCAGTTCTTCATTAGCTCACCTAGATCTAGCGCAACTGGAACTCTGAAGATGTTGAGCCACTGTCTGAGAATGAAGCCCATCAATTCCTGCGTCATGCCGCCCGCGTGCGGTCATTGCGAATTTGGGGCGACCATACCCACCTTCTCACAGTCCTCATCCAGAAGTGCTTCTTCCCGAGACTGCTTGTGCTTCACTGGGAAAACCCAGATAATACGAGACACTTAAACCTCTTCCTGTCACCTATACTGCGTCGTTGTGTTCTGTTAGCCGTTCATTCCGATTTGAAATCCATTGCGACCTGTTGTCCTCTTCTGGAGAACTTATCTATCGGGGGGACTTTTCGTTTATACACGGCAGATGATCTGTCGCTGCTGTCCGACACCGTCCGTTCATGTAAGCAGCTAGTGAATCTGTGTTGTCCACGCCTCGACTTTGCAGCATGGAAGCACCTCTCCGACCTCCCTACCCTTCTCACGGTGAGGATTAACGATCACGACACTCATCGCCGCTTGGACTGGGACAATCTGTATCGTGCACGTTTCCTCAACCTCAAGACTCTTATTTTATATGTCCGAACGTGTGCAGATGTTATCATGGTCATGCAGCACTCGGAATTCCCTTCGCTGAAAGAGTTCCAGGTCAATGTCGATACTTTTCCTTGGGCCGAGGCCGAGCACCTCTGTCGTGCACTGTCACTGTGCAAAGCATGCGATCTTGAACGCATTGAAATTTCTACCTACTGTCTAATTAATCAGGAGCAGTTCTCTGAGCAGCATTCGACGGCGATCACGAAATTCCTTCGTTTCCCGCAGCTGCGAACCCTTCGGCTCTCTCTTCATTGTCCCATCTACCTTGACAACGACCTTCTTTCGGAAGCCGTGTCAAGTTGGCCGCACATCAGCCATCTAGAGTTAAATTGTCGCGGCTTCCTCAGTACTCCGCCTACCGTTACATTCGGCGGATTATTCGCGGCGCTTCGTGAATGTCCCGACTTGCAAACCTTGCAAATATCAATCGATGCTGTAAATATCGATATCGATCCTACAGCCGAGTCATTTCAACATACCTCCCTACGATCATTGGGTGTGTGTAATTCACCCATAGCCAATCCTGAAACTGTCGCTCGAATCATTTCTTCCACGCTCCCTTGCATCTATGTCATTGGCTATGATGACTCTGACAACTCCGACCAACCGAACCTGTGGCACACAGTCAACCGCCTTATCCGCCGTAATGCATGAGCAGCTCCAACGACCTGACTTTAGCCCCGTATTCTTGTGTTCTGGCATGGTCTTGCAGTTGCTATGAAAAAAATTCTAAAGAGTGAGACGAGCGAGGTAGCCCGTGACTGACCATGTCCTGTAGATGTATTTGCTACCTGCGTCCGCTGAAAGCGTTTGAGCTCTACAGATATTTATGTAACGAAGCCTGGAAGCTTGAGATTCTGTAGACGCCCAATGACACATTGCAGGTGTCAAGACTCTAGGATGATACGTCCGAAACACCCGACGTGATA
>PVYE01003475.1:0-14135 GCA_002995055.1 Rhizopogon rudus | reverse complement strand
AGAAGATGCGATATGACAACTCGGACAGCCAGCACTCTACGTAGCGCACGCGCACTATGTACAATGTACATGCGGAGTATATCACGGATAACCAGCCCAATATGTATTGACGAGGAACGCTGTGCCAAAATTTCCCACATCAACAAAATTTTGCCCATTCAAATTATCACTTCCAGTGACCTTGTAAACAAGGTATAAGTTGGTTTTATTGTCTTATTTTACGAAGGCCGTGTAAAATCATGGAGCACGAAGTAGACTTCAAGCACTTTCTGTAAACATCACGTGGTGTGACCCAGCCACATTGACCATTTCATCACCAGTTGGAGTATCAATTATAGAACAGAAGTATACTAAGTACTAGTAGTGAGATTAGAACGATGAGTGTAAGTAATTCGGAGTGAGAGTATTATATATAAGGATTACCTTTGCTGCATCAAGTTCACCAAGAATTGAGGATGGAAGAACACGGTGCCCACGGGGTCTGCCTACGGGAGACTGCCTGTCTCCCGTTTAGGCCTTTATGATACGCATCAATAAAACGACGTGATCGGATTGCAAATCTAACAAAGGAGGTCAGAGAAGATTCCAGTCAACAAGTGATTGCAACTCACTTGCGCATGCTGGAGTGGGGGACAGCATCAAGCTAAATCGCTATCCTTTGATGACAGTGGATAGCTTCGATAGAGCCGCTTTGCACACTCCCAATAACTCGCAGTGAAATTTTGGGAGAAAAAGTGCGTGAGTTATTCCTTGAGGTCCGGTTGAAACGCAGAGTCTCTGTGTCTGACTCGCAGGTTGGTTCTGGCTCTACCCCACTCACTGATACTTCGGCAGGTAACACAAACAATTCAATGTCTGTAGGCAATTGACGAGCAACTATAGCGTGCCGCTCAGCACAGTTTACAGCTGTGTTTAAGTTTTCGAATGGAGGGCGGGCATGATTGGAGTCCGAGCAACTTGTATGTAAACTTTCAACTGGCACAGTATGATAATCATGAGCTGACACTACAGAGACAGGTAATACTGCAACTACTGCAGGAATCTAAAAGACGGTAATGAGCCTTAGTAGCGGCACTACATGACGAGTGAGTGGAATACCACTCACACTAAAATTCTCCTTCTCGACTGAAATCTTTGTTTTCTTTGCCCAGCACACAAGTTTCGCGAGGGCTGTCCGCACCTGTCTGGAGCGCTTTGGCATCTGGATGTCTGAGAGGTTGGTGCTAACTGCACGACACACGGACGGACTTTGGATATTGTTTACGGTGCGCTTCGGAGTCTTTCTGTACATTGAACAGCTCGGGTAGTAGAAATTGCTCATCTACATGTTAACCATGACATTTATAACAATTCTAAAACGAAGGCATTGTGGAGAAGACAGCCCTCTACCGTTCCACCGTTTCCATTTTCCTCCAGGTGCTTTGGATAGCCTTCCTATGAGCTCGCAGTCCTTTGTCACACTTTATCACGCTTTATCACGTGACGTTTACAGTAAGTACTTGGAGTCTACCTTTGATGTAAACAAGGTAATCAGGCCCACCGGCATTTCTGTAGTGCGACCAAAAATTTGGGCAGAATAATGCCTGTACAATACTGAGATCAAAAGTTCCAGGTTCAAGTTGTTTACAATGTTTGTATATAAAACCTTCTTCGTTGGAAGGAGATCAGCATCATCAGTCTACACGAAGTGTCGTGCCAGTGCATGAGTGCTACTAGTAGTGTCGAGCTCGACGTTCGCATCTATGGGCAATTTTGCCAGCACCGAATCAAGAATGCTTATTTATGTAGTGAACCGCAAAGCTGAAGTCTCATCCGAAGATGTGGCACAGATTATTGCTGACAAGTGGCCGCGTTGCAGCAACACAGCTTCTCTCACTTGACTTATTGAATGGCGCATCATTTTGCACAAATCAGCATGCTGCACTATGCAGTAAGCAAGCTAGAGAAATGTTGTCAGAGTAGTTGAACTCGTGTTAAGCACGATGACACACCTTGAAGCAGGACACTCACTGTCGCGTCAGCTGTCGGACGACAATGAACCAGGGAAGACAATTCAAAACACTCTCATCTTAGTGATCCCAAAGAACGGCATTTCCGGAGCGCACAAGCACACGAGTCCTGTCCTGTCTCTCTTATGATCTGTCACAAAATAAAATAAAAATGGTGTATAAACCAGTTGAAAGGAAACAATATTAATCGAATATAGTGTCTCCAAGAATCCAAGATTTCCACCGCCGATGACGGTGATAGTTGCCTGTCAAGTTTATACCAGCCACGAAACCGTAGCGGCAGGATACCGAGCATCCACGCCTACGGGATTGCCAGCTTGAGCAGATGTCTTCTTGAGGTCCCCGCTTTTCTGGTGCCTCCGAAGTATTGCGAAATGCACTTTGAGCAATAACGAAATTGAATGTGAATATATGCACCAACAAGTTCCACCACTACACTGTAAGCCCGTGGCATCTTATCTGAAAACCAGCGTGCAACCTGTGCGTATCAGCGGCGGCGCAAATCCGGCTATGAATCCAAGCACGGAGATATGTAATGGGAATTTGGAAACCATTTGAGTTCGTTTTAGAGATACCCGGGCCCAATGAGTTGTATAATGTCGCCCGAGTCCTTGAAGGTCTTTTGAAGACGACGAAGATAGGCTTGAGTCCTCCTCCAAGGCTAAAAACGTATTATCCCAAGCTTAAAAAGAAAGCGCAGCATGTATTTACATATCTTACGAGGTGATGGTATTGGTGCAAGATCGCCGAAGGGCCGTATTCCCACAATATTCCTTGTGGTACCCACCGTTGCTGTATGAAAGCTCTCTCAGATCGTCTACTCCTCTAGATTCTCCACTACGCTAGTTTATCGTCAGGTTACCCCATCAGCATACACGAGATCATTCGGGAAATATGGACTACCAGAAGATAGCGAGTGACGTGTATAATCTTGCAGAATCAGATGAGTCTGTGACACCCCATGTGAGAGAAGCCTTGCAGGTCATTGAGGAGTGTCTGGATCAGTATGGGTGAGCGCGGTAGTTATCCTTGTGCATGTTATCATACTGAGCGAATGTTATTTCATAGGCAGGAGTGTGTATCTCTGAGTTTCAACGGCGGGAAGGATTGTGCGTCTAAGTGACTTCTGCAGATGTGCTTTACTAATGCCTTTGTCCTGTAGGCACCGTACTGCTGCATCTGTATGCCGCAGTCCTTGGCCGAAAGGTATCATCCACGCCCAAACCTATATCTGCATTATGCATTCCAGTACCATCGCCATTCCCTGCACTGGAGGATTTCACCAATCAAGCTGCACAAGACTACCACCTTGATCTCTTCATATGCAACTCATCCTCGCAAATTCAATTGCCCGTTGAAAGTGTGACGCCCGGTGTGGCTACACCAACATCGCTCAAAGGAAGGGATGACTACTTAGGGAACATACTCCAGACTCGGCCTGTCGGAACGGCGAGAGGAGGTGAGGGAATGCGACGAGCCTTGGAGTTGTACAAACTACGTCTCCCGGCTATCCAAGCAATACTTATAGGCACACGGAGAACGGACCCTCATGGAGGTGTGTGTTGTTGTCATGGTCGGGCGCAAGTACTCACGGCTTGAGTAGCTACCCTATCGTACAGAAACATGACGGATCCGGGATGGCCCGCCTTCGAACGAGTAAACCCAATCATCAATTGGTCATACTCGGATGTCTGGACATTCTTACGGAAACTTAAGATTCCTTACTGCAAGTTGTACGATGAAGGGTGAGATTTATCCTTATCTGATAGTCTTTACTTGACTCTCCTGCGCAGATACACGTCTCTGGGGTCTACATATAACACATTCCCAAACCCAGCGCTACTTGTCACGGATTCTGATTCATCCAACTCTCTTCCCTCTTCGCTCACGATTGTAGCGAATGATCTGAATACCATGTGTCTCGCTGATCCACCTCTACCGACGTCGTTCATGAACGGCTCCGGGGGCAGTCTTGGTACTTTTACCGTCATTGCCGATAACCCCAACCAGACCTGCTTTGCCGAACCTGTCCCCGATTTGAGGGAGAGTGTGTTCTCTAGTATAGAAACACTGGGACCTTTCCAGGTTCTGGCAAATGACCCGAATACTCAATGCCTTGCGGAGGTTGGCAGCAGTAGTGCCAATGGTATTGGCCACCCACCGCAGTATCGACCTGCGTATGAACTACAGGATGGTTCCCTTGAACGTGCTGGACGAGTTTCGGGTGCCATTCCACCTGTCATGACAGGGAATTAGTATTGTTATTTGACATGGCCAAGGCATTGGCAGTAGATAGAAGAACATTATTAATATGTTCATTACACTGTAATTTACCTAGAGTCTGACCACTGTTCGACTGGACCAACGGGACCTTGCGCACAGGTATGTAGCCTATCAACGAGCGTTTAAGACGCACTATATATATGCATCGGATTCTCATGCGGGGAAATACCCATCATCAACAGGGCTCTAGCGCAAGCCAGCTAACACGTGGTGCGATGCTTCACCTTGTAGATGCCCCGTGGGCATAGTCTCAGCAGCTCAAGCCCCTCACAAATGAACAGAATAACGCCATGACCGATCGAAGTCAAGAAGTCATATATCCATTCTCGACTTCTAAGCGTTCGTAACAGCATATCCATAAGGCACATGGTTTGTGTCGACTTGTTATTCATCACGGTCCAGAAACCCAATACCGCCTGCCCTCACCTTCCCCACGAAGCTTTCGTACCATCGAGCAATAATGCCCATCGGAACAGTGCTGTCAGGGCCGAAGCCCATTCCCGATGGCACGAAACCGGATATATAATGGAACATGTGTTTTGCTATTTTCTCCGCAAGTACGACGGGATCGGAAGACTTGGCTATTGGTGCGAACGAAGATATTGGCGTTGGAGTGGGTGTGATGTTCATCGCGTTCTGGACTTGAGTTTGTGGGAGGGCTGCAAGCTGCGCAGCTATTGCTTCGAGAGGTTCTAATGCAAGTCCAAGTATGGCGGTGACTTGACCGGGTGCAGAAGACGAAGGTGCGGAAGTGAACGCAGATGGGGTGGAAATACCTGATGGCGGTGCTGAGATGGAGGAGAAAGCAGAGCGAAGGCGGAATATGGCTGATGGTTTGTCGTTTGAGAGCCTACCGTTCGCAAGTAAGGTCGACGATCAGGAAGTGGATGAGAGGTATGCGTACATGCCAAGCACTTGTGAACCCTTTCCAGGCCAGTAGAAGTGGACGGTTGCGCCAAATCCATCAGGAAATGGGACTACAGCACACAGATCAGTATGCAAGAAGTCATTTATAGATGAGGTGCATCTCGGGCATATGCATGAGTTTGAAGGGTGGATGAGAAACACTGACCTGTACCAAGTAAAAACACGCACACATGATTGACCTTCTCTGCAGCTGGGATCTCAAAGAGCGCGTGTGTCTCATCCACCTGCTGCAGATTGGTTTGGAGGAGACGACCAGCAACGCAACAACCAAACATGATGTATGGTCTCGGGATTTAGGTTAGCAGGTGAGGGTTATAGGCGTAGTCAATGAGTACTATGGGGGAATGAAAAGTTGTAGCTTGCAATGCAGCGCTCATGAGCGATGATGAAATGTGGACACTGGCAAGACCCCATAGAGTGCAGCCACAAACCGCGTTTCTGTGGATGTTTCCACAATCCTCTGCTTCATTCTTCGTTCCACCACACCGTTATCGATTTTATCTCTGACAAGAAGTGTTCGTATTTCGGTGTAGTGGATCTCGAATCTAATGGAACAAACCGACCCACAAGTATAGGGATTGTATGACCGCACGTTGTCGTTATTCTTTGACGTCTCGGCGTCATCTTCGAAAACTTCACAAACCATGAATGCATGACCAGTGACTTATCTGTGCTGTGCACACCGCAATGTGCATGCATTACCTACTGTGTTAAAGCGAACCCTGCTTTGATCCTTGGCATAGAAACTTTCGCCGTTCATATCTATGGAGGCTACGCTGAGCGCTCGGTGGTCGTATTAAGATTAAGTGACCCGGTCATTGTCATATTCACTACTTACTTCTCATCAAACACATACATAAAGAAGGAATAATTGTCTTCCTTCTACTACTTGGTCTGCCGACGGAAGACTACATACATCAAACGTACCTCATGAAAAGTGCGTCGTAACCGCACTTCTGAGTTGCTTCTGAGCTTCGTGAGGCTTCGTGGCGCCGCGTGAGTCATCTCTATGATAGTTGTCGATAAGCATATGTACTTGGTGAGTCCGCGTCTCGGAAGTCATTTTGGCCTTTCACGGGAATGGCCTTTCACGGGAATATCCGTGAACCTACGCGGCGGAAGGACCTTGACATAGTTGGTATCGCCGTGGTTATCTCTCTAAGTCAAATGTAGAGTACTTTCCTTGCCCGATGCAATGATTCACGCGAATACTAACTCTGCACAGTTCGGGTATGATTGCCCTCCACGCCAGCACCAGCTGCAGAGCAGGCGATGAATGACACCGATTATCGTACGACTACCCCACTTCCACTCCGCACCCTGTTTCATAACCATCATAATTGATGCAGTTTGACACAGCCATGCCACGAGGTGAACATAGAAGCTACTGAAAGTGGTACCGCGAACCTAGCTGTGATCTCGGCCCGCGGATTCGCAAGTAGTACCATCGGGAGTTTTGCGCAGTCTATAAGGTGGTCGTTTGTAATTCGTTGTTCTGCATTTGTTGAAGGGAGCATGCGGGGAACCACGGGGCTACACAGCAATCAAGTATTGGAGCACTGCCCACAACTTTGTTAATTCTGACCGTGATCATTGATAGACGCACAGAACGGGATCCGCCGGCAGGACGCAAAGAATTTCATCGAAAGAAGGTCAATCAACGACTGCCTTTCATGCTCATTTGCCCAGATCTTCCTTGCAGTGTTCCCAGTGTTTCCCTCGATGGCATTTCGATGCCGCGTAAGCCGATTTTCAAAGACCTGTTCAGAGCTGTAGTTCCGGCCAGGCGGGTTGCAAGTTTGGGTTGTATAGTACATGTGGCGTTCAATGGCCCATGCGAACATTCATATACATAGCTCGACAAGGTCGTTGATATGCGACATATGTGACATGTAAAGCATGAGTTTTCGCGCGTCCGTCGCGCATAATCTAGATTTGGACCAACGCGGGCGCTTCTCTGAGAAGTACGTCTCGACTCTTGAGAGGTAATTATGACTCTTGGGAGCTTGGGGAAATATCGTCACTGATTCTTGCCCCTCGGGCATGGCTGATCAGTGCACAGCTGTACGCACTGTATTCTCCAAGTTTTTTGAACGAAATGAAAGTGAAGTCTGCAAGATAACACTAGCAGAGATCGGGAATGGCAGAGAAAAGGGCCAAAAACGTACGAAACCTTACGACGTCACGGCTTCCTCGGGACCTATCTACCAAAAAATAAACGTCCCTGATCTCCGAACCTTAGATGTGCAAGCTTGCTCGACTCGGAGTTTCATCATTGTATGTGACGCCATTGGTTAGTATGCCTCTGCTGTTGTAGTCGAAGTAGACAGTCTTTTTTCCGGAGGACTTGAGGAAACTGGACTATGTCGAACGTTGTGCAGCTTGGGTAATTTTCCAGCTATGATCTGGTTGGAAATTTGGCTGTCACAATAATGTGAGGTCGATCTCGAAGCGCAAATCGCGGACATAGCCACGATGTACACGTGGACGATCGAGGAGAACAAAAAGGACAAATTTGGTAAGTGGTGCCTGGGAGACGGTACCGCAGAGTACTCGTAAGCAAAGAGACGCTTATTGGTGGCAAAGGCGCTTTAACGGAAAGAACCAAATGGTAATAGATAAAAGGGGTGGATACGCAGGGATAAGGAGAATCTTCGGGGACGGAGAGCCCACGTGAGGATGTTCTTCACACACGGAGGCATTTCCAGCTACGAAGTTGAAGGAGGTGTTGGTGTTGTGGATTGAATTTGATATGCTCAAGGAGGTTAGAATGAGCATCTTGAAAACTGCACAGTCTAACGAGTTATATAAGATAAGACTCCGAGGAGGAGGTCGATTGAAGAGTTTGAAGTGCATAATGAGTCCTCGGAGCGCTCAACAATAACACGTACAAATGCGGACCTCGGATTCAGCTTCGAAGATGGGGCGGCGCTTGCGTGCACGCCAAGAGAATCAATTTGGTGAGTTACGCGAGTTGCTAGTACAACTACGACGAGGGGCGTACAATTCCTTAACGAGCATGGGTGTAAAGAGGTTTAAAGCGGCATTACCCGGCTTCATCACGCTATAGCGCTCCGATACCTTGGATTTGGAGAAGGCTCATACATACAAAGAACTGGATGGTACGGTGAGCAGAGGCCGGAAAGTACTATACAAATCCGCGGTGGGGAGGCCCATGAGGTCTTGGCACCAACCGCCACGATTGAAAAGCCAGACTCGAAGAACTGCTTTTAACGGCGTTTGGGTATGAAGTTCACCGTTCTAATAATACAGTGATCACAGCTGACTATAGTGGGAAAAGAGAAAGGGGAGTTAAACGGGGCTCTTGAATCTTGATGGATGCAATAAGCAGCAAGTTCGCATGTTAGGATGACTGGTGACTACCCACTTCCGTAGAAGTGAAAATCCAAGTTGCGACCGACCACGACTAGCCACGACTCTCGCAGATAACGTAAATACTCCATACGTTGGGCAGTGATCAAACGGTGACGCGGTGAGTAATGATTTACTTGTAAGTAAGCAGGGACGAAGGTCGGTCGTCGGAGAAGGTTCAGAAATCTAGGGTCGCTGAGTCCGGACGTCGTAGTTGCCGCCGAAACACAGCTCGATCGTGACGTTTGCATTCAAGTTGTTGTAGATCTTCAAAAGTTTTATAACTTGCTTGGCCAGATTGAGAAATCTGTGAAAAAGCGGGAACTTGAATTCAAGTTTCACCAGCTTACCCAGTCTCCTCTCCCCCCCTTCTCCATCTCTCATATCATCATGGCCATTCCAGCTAATGCATACTATTTGCTAGATTCCCACCCCTCCCAGTACGGACTACGAGTCGATACACCAAGAAGTAACTCCACAAGCTCTCGTTCCGTGAAGTCGGAACTTTCCTCCTCACCTCATCTTGATCTCTCCCCTTCACCGCTTCATTCTTTTTCTTTCTGCTTTCCACCATCAGCATCAGCCCCAACAACTGCACACATTAGTCCTAATTTTACTACCACATCTACATCACTACCAGTCCGTCCATACTACCGCTTCGGATCCATGGCACACCACGACGACTCTTGGATCGGTAAACGTTCGGGTAATCTCAGTCTGGACTTGAATGCCCTGTCGTTCCCAGACGAATATGACGACGGGGACGATTTGGCAGATCTTCCAAACTCATCTAGCATACCCACTTCTTCAAGTCACTCAGACAGAGTCGTCAGGAGGAGGAGTAGCAAAGGTATGTCCCTCATACGACCGTCCGTTCAATTCGTATCTCATCAGGCGCCAGCTTGTGATCAGTGTCGCAAGAGCAAATGCAAATGCGAGCGTTCAGCAGACGGGGAAGCCTGCAAGAGCTGTATCATGCTTGGGACGCGTAAGTACCTAAAACTTCGCACATTTAAAAACCTGTTGATTTTTTTCTCTCTTTTTCCTTGTTGCCCCGCTCCCCCACCCCTTGCTGCTCCTCATCGGCCCGCTATCCATACGGTATCCACACGAACACCACGCGCCTTGATGCCTGTCCCCTTTTGATACCACTTCAAATCACTCCTTCTTTCATTTCCCTTTTGGTGACCCTCGCAACCACAACTGCCACGTTCTGCCGTGCGCACTTTCCCTCTTCGTCAATTTATCATGTGATTGATGTGTCACTGACCCGCGAACATCGACACTCTTGTATTTAATTTTTATTAACAATATCTTCGCCCGGTCATTGACGGTCATTACTTTTCTACGCGCACCCGCCCTCACGCATCAATTTCATACACGTGATTATGAACTTCTTCCCTCTCGTCATCTCCTGTTCCTATTACATATTCGCACATGTGCAGCATGTACATTCCTTGGACCCTCGCGCAAGCGCGGTCCCCCTAAGGGGTACATTGACGCCATCGAAGCTCGGCTGCATCAGACTGAGGCCCTGCTTGGCGTTCTGCTCGCTGTTGAGGCGGAGCATGGCGATACGTGCGTCCGGGTTATCTTATATTTTCTAATGTTGGCTGAATATCTGTACAGGGACGAGGTAGCCCATGGACGTCCAGGAAAGGACAGCATCGCAGGGTTGGATGATGTGTTGAATACTCTGAGAAAGGTCCGTAACTCTTCTTTTTTGGTTTTGCGCACATGAAGGCGCTTTCATATCAACACGTTTGCAAGTGCTCGGCATATTTCAAAGCCGTTCGTTACTTATGCGCCCGACGCATATACGTTCTCACCTTTGCTGGTTGATGACGCATTTTTATTGCATATTGTTAGATCATTTGACATGTATACTCATAATTTTTCAATCAGGATACTCTTGCTCGTGAGATCCTCAACCGTGTCGATGCCTCTTCGTACGGTGTCAAAGGACGAAAAGGTGGCAACGCAAAATCACGCCCGCATGCTGTCACCACAACGGAGAGTGGTGGTATTGACTTACAATCCACACAGTAGGTTTAAATTTTGTGTTCTTAGGAGCGATAATCAAATATCTTTTACAGCCCTTCGAATGAATGGCAGGACCGTGTCGTATCGCTCCTTTCTTCGTCCCTATCCTTACCCTCTTCCCGTTCTCGCCCACCCGCACCTAATGTCATTTCCCTCAACGACCCGCGCACAATCCAACTTTCGCGTTCTAGCGCATCACCACCTCTCGCACCCGACGTCAACGGACGCCGTCAACGCCGGCGACTTGGCATTTCAACATCTTCGGAAGTCTCGGACCAATCGGCAGCACATGCACCTGCTAGCACAGACTCCGAAAACGAAGACGAAGACGAAATGGCGGATGCGGTGGGCCAACTCTCCTTGAACGAGGACGAGCAAGTCAGGTACCACGGGAAGGCAAGTGGTCTTTACATGTTGAGATATAATGCAAAGGAGGAGGCTCGCAACGAAGGCGGGATTTGGTGAGAGGCTCGTTCACTGAAATACACAAATGTCTCACAAGTTATAGGCGCTTTCCAAAGGCCCGTGTCTGGCCTCCACTCCCTCCATCTGCCGCAAATGCGATGTCAACCGCCCCGTCCAGTGTCAATGCACTGACGAACTCCCCAAACACGAGCACGGCTAATCTCTCCTGGGCTGGTCCATCTTTCACGGATGGAGATCTGAGCAATGCCATGCCTGATCCAGCTCTTCAGGAGCATCTGTTACAGATCTATTTTACCCATGTACATTCAGCATTCCCAGTCTTGCACAAGGAAGCTTTCATGGAAAGTTTCAGGGAGTGAGTGTCACCTCAGGCATTCTCTTGAGTGTCGCTGATATCTGCGTTAGGCATCAGAATCCATCTCCATCCAATACGCCATCGCCTAGGCCGGATGTTCAGTTGTCGAGCACTCGCAAATCTATGTCGCCCTTCCACCGTGCCCGCCGCCACATTACCCCACTTTTACTCCTTAGCATTTTTTCCATTGCAGCACGCTATTCACCTTCTTCTCCTCCTCCGTCTTCTCCTCCTCCTTCCTCGCCACCATCGCCACACCGAGAATCAACCCCAATGTGGACTGCAGGTGATCAGTACTTTTGCGTCGCCAAGACCCTTCTCGACAGTACCTATGCATCTTCCATGCCCAGCACTGTGCAGGCTCTTTTATTACTCGGGTACAGAGAACTTGGCATTGGTGCCATGGCACAAGCATGGGTGTACACGGGCATGGCGGTACGTATGGCGCAGGACCTTGGCATGCATCGCGCAGCCGATGGTTGGGCCCGTGCGGATGTCGGCCTTTTGTTCGGCCCGCGGGAGCTGCAAGAGCGGCGCCGGATATGGTGGGGATGTGTCGTGCTGGATGGTTACGTGAGCACCTACATCGGAAGGCCACTTTCCATTTTTGAGCGAGATTACGATACCCTCCTGCCGAGCGAGGATGAGGTAGGAGTATTCTTTCAGTTAATGGTGTGATACTGATTTTTATTTATTTAGGTAGAGGAGTTGGAGCTATGGGCGCCTCATGAGTCGCTGCCACCTGATACCCGCGGACATGGATACCCACCTAGTGCAGAGATGAAGCAATCGGTAACTGGACGCGTGCTGTCCTGCTTTAATGCAACTGCCTCTCTCTGTGAGTACCTCAATTTCCCCATCGCATTTAGCGCCGTCGCTGAGTTGATGTTTCAGCAACCATTCTTTCTAAAATCGTACAATCGATGTACTCCATCCACCCGGTGACTTCTCGACACAATGAGTCATTACATATTGGAGGGCTGTTGAATAAGTGGTACCTCGCCTTGCCCGAGCATTTGCAATTGAAGGGCACAACTGTTCCACCACATATTATGACGTTGCACATGCAATATTGGTGTACGGCATTACTGTTGCATCGTCCATTGTGAGTGTCCTCCCGTTTGTCTGTTATTTATTTGGAAGTAACTTGGCATCTAGCATAAGGAATGTGTATCTTGTGAATAAGGGGTGAGTTCTTTGTCATTCTTCCGCTGCTGGGTGATGTTAATATTTTATTGTTAAGGAAATTGGATAGTCCGGAGGATACAGAAGTGCGTGCGACGAGCAAAAAGCATTACGAGCTCTGCGTGGGTGCTGCGAACCACATCTCATCTATCGGTATTTTCATTCTTTATTCCTCTACGAATGATTGCTTACGTGCAATGAATCTAGTTTCGTCATATCGCGAAAAATACTGCCTGCAACGCGCGCCGGCTTTTCTCTGCTTCTACATCTTCACGGCGGGTATCATGCATGTCACGAGTTGTATGTGATCATTTTTTACTAGATAATCACCATGTTCTCACACTACATGCAGTGTCCATCTATCCGAATGACCCTCAAGCCCGGATGGGTCTGTTGAAGTGCATAGATGCGCTACAGGACATGGAAGTCGTTTGGCCTTCCGCAGCACGTGCAAACGAGCTTCTTTCCGGCTCCAACGTCATGGCAAATCCCTCAAGCTCTAGTCAAGCGCACCTTTCATCTATTTCGCATGAGCGCCAAAAGCGGGCTGCCGAAGACTTAGCAGATGATGCCTACGAGCGTTCGCAGTTGCAGGTCCGGCCGTCAAGCAACTCGCCAACATTGGGGCAAGGTTATGCCAACACGTGGCGATCGACTCAGTTAAGCGGAGCGCCGCTTGATGTTGGTCACGCTCAGGATTTTAGCACGGGGCATCAGGCTGACTTTGCAGAGGCACCTGTCTCTGCTTCGCCATCATCGTATTACCCGTGGCCCTCTGATGGGGCATCGTACCCCTCGTTCCCGGGCACGCTGTCTACGTCTGTGCTTCCACAGTTGTATAGCACAGGCTTGATTGATGAGAATCGGATTGGGCACTCGCTGTCCTCGACTTCGCATCAAGCACAACCGCGGTTGAGCGGGCATGGGAGTGGCTCTGGTACATATGCACATACTGGGTCGGGGCGGTATCCTCAATTCTGGAACGACTATACGTCGTTCCCGCAGATGGGGATGGCTTATAGCCAGCCGCAGTCACAGCCAGAGTCGTCCCACCAGCAGGATGTATACATGAGCGGGCAGTATGGTGGTATTTACAGTGAGTGTTCTGCATGATGAGCAAGTAGCAATGTTGTGACATGTCTTGCGCAGATAATCATGCTGCATCTTAACATATTCAATTACTCAAACGGACAGCTATCAGTAGACAACTTTTTTTGAACTCTGCCTCGTATCTCACATCCTAATGTATCACACCCTTATCAACCCCTTCCTTCGCTTCTGTATGTTACCTTATCGTTGTATCCCTTCCATCCTATTCGTTGTTTGTGTAATTCACGCGAAGAAAGCTTTCATCTCGATGAGTCTTTTAGTATGCGTCGTATCCTACTACTTCCCTTCACTTTGTTCCAACCATATTGTATCTGATAGATACCATAAAGCCCTTTGATAAATGAACTTGCTTGATTACATGGAAGATCTATAATGAATGCGTGCACCTGAGCGACACCTGTTCTCACACATATTAGTAACGATTA
>PVYE01003470.1:0-39598 GCA_002995055.1 Rhizopogon rudus | reverse complement strand
CTCGCAGCACTCACGAACTCCTCATTGAGGGGCGTCGCTCGTCGCTCTCCATATCCGCCTTCAAACGGGAATGTAAAGCTGGAGGTGGAGGGAGGGAGGTTGCGGAAACGGCGGCCAGGGGACGGTCCAGAAGCATGAGGAGTCCTGCTTGTATTTGGCTAGCTAGCTTCGCTCGAGAAAACATAGACAATGGCTTCCACAACGACGGAGCCTGCTTCTGCAGCAAGAAGATGATTCTGACACCAGTGATCACCTTGGAGGGTAATGAGAGGTATGCATCGATTTCCTACTTTCCGGACGGGAAGCAACTGGCCAGCGGAAGTGGGGACAAGACTGTTCGGCGATGGGATGTACTGGCGGGTAAGGATATTGAGAAGGCGCGGAATGTCGGTGAGTATGAAGTATGGCAGTGATGGTATCAAGGAATAGTCAATGGACTCTCACTGCTGGTGGAAATTACGGCCACGGGCAGCTCGAAGCCTGCGAGGTTGAGATGGATGGGCATCGTGAAAACATCCCATGGACACTCAGGAGAGAGCAGGTGCATCAATATCTCCGCGGACGACATGCTGCTTGCGAGCGGGTCAATAGATTCCACGGCGTGGATATGGAGTTTGGACACTGGCAAACTTGTGGCTGGTCCGTTCGAGAGTGTACAGACATGTATGCGCCGGTGTTCTGGACAAACAAAGGAACCAAAATTCTGGCTGCGTTCACACGCCAGGAACGCCTCGATACTCGAGACTGTCGGAGGCTTCCTACCACTTGGCAAAACTGCCTGACGGGTCCCAAAAGAGTCAGAGTAGATGTTCACCATATCCGAATCCGCTCGGGTCGGGATACTTGTGGTGTTCCCATTTCTCGCATCCGCAGCAGTTCAACTCCTTTTCGTTCGCTGTCTCTACCAGAGCGGTCTGGTATTAAAATTACACGCGGTATGCAACGCGGCGGTTGACACAGTATCCTTCCCAACGCGCATTCCATATACCAACATCCCCGCTCTCGACTTCAACCTCTGTGCAATCGTCGCCTTTTATCATGGGTTAATGAATTCGACCTACCGTCCGCTCCTTATACACATGTGCACCTCGTTGTCTGCAATCGCTATCATCCCTTTTGCAGAAGCCGCCCGCGAGTCTCGCTCTGCCTGGCTCAGGATGCCAGCGACTACTGGCATGATTTTTCAGCTTTGCAGCTGTGGAGTGATCATGCCCGTGTATTGGTTTGCCTTTGCGCTGACTGGTGGCACAACCCGTCGCGACAATATCAACCAAGGAAATGCAGAAGCCCTTTTGTCTGCCCTCCTCGTGGGCTACGCTCTCCCCACTGTTTGCATGGTGGTTTTGGAAAACCCTGTGATGACTGCAATTTGGCAGGTCTTCCCACTTTTCATGAAGATAGCACAATGGGCGCATTGTAAAATTCGACCGCCTTCGCTTTACGCTGGATCAGGATGTCGCACTGTCCAAGCCATGTATATGCTTGTGTTCATCACCTCCGCAACTTTGCATGCCGTATACATCTGGCCTCTTTTCAACAGTCCAGCGCTATTCCAAAAGATCATGATTCCCCCTACGACACCGTCGGACTCAACAACGATATCTATTACGGAGGGCGTAGCAGCGTTTCTAAAGTGGGATATGGCATTTGGAGCGGGCTCGACTATCCTGATAACACTTTGGTTCGCCCGAAGCCTGACAGATCTGGTGCTGCTAATTTTGTGGCACGCAGTGGCTACAATCGCAGTGGGACCCGGAGCTGCAATTGCTGGAGCAATCTTGTGGAGAGAAGCGACGATAAATGCGCAAGCTATTGCCAATCTAGACGACGCTCAATGATGATACCAATCCATTGTATACATACCTCGATAAACTTTGAGCATACTTAAAACGAAACACGACCGTGCCAGAGTTATGCAGAAGTAATTGCGCAAGAAGATACAGATATATGACTACTGTCCAGAGGGCAAATCTGCCCGCGTTGCCATTGCTGCCTGACCAGCTGCTGTTGCAGCCAGCCTTGACCGCTTCCTCTCGGCCTCTGATGATAAGTAGTATCAGTGATCAACAGCACCAAAAGACAGCACCCGGAGGACCCACCTGCTTCCTTCTCGCGCTCAATCTCGGCAACGATTGCTTCGATCTCGGAGAGCTCCAGGTGCTATCAAGTTCGTCAACAACCAAACCATGATCACCAAATAAGATAAAGTCGAACCGTGACTTTGCCGTAGCTTTCCATGACGCTGATCTCAATGTTTTTCGCCCCTGTCTGCACAACTTCGAGAAGACTTTTAACCGTTAGTTTTATGCTCTCTTCGCGACTCATGTCATCTTTGTGGTTCTTTTCGAGGAACTCGCGGACCGTTTTCGACGATCTACCAATTGCATTGGCCTAGAAAGAAGATGGGTTATTTAGCCAAATACAATATGTGGAGCGTTTGACTTACCTTCCATGCACTATAGATGCCGCTCGGCTCAGTTTGGTATAGTCTTGGTCGCGTATCATGTGGATCGAATCCGACAATCAATGTTGAGATTCCAAATGGTCGCACACCACCGGATTGCGTGTATTTCTGGGAGATGGATGTTGAATATGAGAGCAAATGCCCAACTGTAGCAGCCTACTGACCTGTTGTATGCCAGCGATATGTCTTGTGATATACTCCACCGTGACAGGATCCTCCACAGTCAAACGATGACTCTGACATTCTATACGCGCTTTGTCGATGAGGACTCTGCCGTCTGCGGTCAAGCCTGTATGATACGAGATCAGATGATGCAACCGAGCAGATAGGGAGAGGCACACCAGCAAATGCCAAGCAGATGTGATCATCCAACATCACGACCTTTCTAACGGTACGGGGGTCTTGAAGTTGCAGGACAGATTTCTTTTCGACGCCAAGGACGACTACATCCTTGCCCCGAACACCAACCTGCCAGATAGAGGATTAGTGTTGCAATGAGATGGATAACATCGAAGTCTCACAGCACAGGTTCCCTTTCGAACGGCTTCGAGGGCATACTCGACCTGTTGAATAGTTGAGATCATGGTCAATGAGACGCGACTTTACTGACCTGGAACAAATGACCATCCGGAGAGAAGACAGTGAGTGCTACGCAGAGATCAGTAGCTGAACTTGCGAGCTTCAGGGAACGACAGAGACGCACCGCGATCGTATGACCTGGACATGGCTGGAAGCAAGTAGTGGAGATCTTCAGAGAGTAGTCTTACGGGCTTGAACGCGCGTACTACGAGGCTGGCGTATGTGCCCTTATGTAAGCTCGTCTATTTATATCGAAACACGAAACAAAGTCTATGTCATTTGTCATTAAGTAGTCACTGCCAGTGGTCACGGTGGATGCAAGGACACACAGATGGACGATGAAGTGGAAATTGTCGGTGAGAGCAGTGCACAGTGAGTCAAGCTATCCCCACAACTTCCTCTGGACGCTTATCCTAGTTGTACAAGCCGGGCTAGTCCAATGCTGTGTCAGATGTGTAACTCTGACCTCGAGAACCTGACCGCCATTCAGCGCCAACAGCACTATGATGTACATTTTAACTCTCGCTCTAGTAGTACGCGTGGACCAGCATGATCCATCATTCGCGCGCTCACATCTTCAATAGAACGACCGTCTAATAGTAGTTCCAAGAAGTCTGCGATACCCAAACACCTGTTCAAACCTCCCCGCTTCCAGAAGGAAATACAGAAATCTTCTGATGATTTCTGGTATCCTGCTCAGTCCAGACCGGCACCTAACAACCACAGCCCAGGTATGCGGTTTACAATCATGATGCACTAAGAGAGTCTCCTCAGTATAAATGGATCAGGCTTGATCACACTCTTAAAGCATGCTCTGAAGAAGTCTCATAATAAAGGAAACACGTATCGAGCTGTTCTCTGCCTTGAAGCAGCCACGCATATTGGTAATGAGGCATTTGACCGAGGTTGGGGATGCGGGTATGTACACCACTGGCCACTCAGGATGCATCAGACTGACGCGTTCCCGATCAGATATCGTAATTTCCTCATGGCATGTGCTGCACTCATGAGCCAGCAGATTCAGAGCATATACTTTGCATTACTAGATGACCCATTTCCCCCTGGTGTTCGCAATCTGCAACGTTGGTTAGAAGCTGCGTGGAAGGAAGGTGTGCACCAGTCGAATCTGAAAGGCTATTAGAGCGCTGGATTGCCCTTTGCAGGTTATGACCTTGAGGGTGCCAAAGACTTAAAGAATCGCTTGATAGGCACATCCACATGGATTGGTACAGGGGGTATAAACAGCATATTTCTCATTAGGATATCGACTGATTCAAACGTGCATTTTCAGAACTCTATACTGCATTCACTTCTCGTGGAGTCCCGTACGTCATTGTCTCTTTATACGATAGCTTGCTGAGACTCCGTACAGCTCACAGCTAATAGATTTCGAGCTTTCAACAAGCGAAAGAGGTTGCTCCACTTTGCATTGGCTAGAATCAGACTGATCCCGTTTTCAGGGGTTCAAGTCATGATAGACTGGATTGTCGATTACTTTTCACCGCCAAGTTCAATCAAACAGAGCACTGTGGCCGATGTCCTTCGTGGCGCTTCACCTGTGATCACGACAGATAAAATGCCTTTAATTCTGCAGTACGACGGTCATTCTCAAACAATCATCGGATACGAGGTTGCAAAAAATGGGGATAAGAATCTTCTCATATTTGACCCTTCGAAGTAGATTTGCCTTTCTTGGTGGGTACAGACACTAATATGAAGTCTCCTAGGCATCCTAAATCGAGCATGCGTCGAGCTGCAATTGCTGGACCATCTTCTTTTATATGGGAACAGTCACGGACCAACCGAGTACTACAGACCGTCAAGCACCCTACGTCTAATGGACTTTCTTCAATGCGCAAACGCCCATCGTCGCCTTCGGATTCAGGACAGAATAAGCGATGTAAATCGTCTGAGTCAGACGATGAAGTTATTGTTGTAGACGGTTCAGATGAGCCTCATAAGAATGGACAAAGAACGAGTGTTTCATCTGGTCAACTGCAGACGTTCACGCTTGACCCTGCCGACGTCGTGAATTTCTTTCGGCTCAATGTCGGTAAACTGAAGTGCGTATTCTTCTATTTGGCGGATCATGCAATCTCAGTGACTGCTATCAGGCGAAAGCGAGACTATCAGATATTGTACTTCCTCATGACTGATCCTTGGTCCGTCGAGGAGCGCAGCAAGCGGAAGGTTGTGACGAGCATTCGAGGTTGCTGATCTTCTTTACTTGGACTCTAATCGCATAATTTTTCCTGCTCTATACCTTACACTCTAACATCATGTTGTGATAGCAGGAGGGGATCTCGTTTATCTTCTGTCTGCCAAATATTTTTTGAACGCTAATTCAGTACCCAAGTGAATTACAAGGACTTTTTTTTAAGTGCTACACGCTATCAACAGTTGACTGGAGTACCCGCTCCCCGAAAGCGATTGTAGTCATACCAGTTGCCTCGTCGGAATTGGCCACAAGCTTAGCGTGATATTGTCGGACGCTAAGGATAAGGCGTGGTCCTATCACAAACATCTGCATGAATGTGGCAATTTGAATGGTGCCATAATAAACCTGAGCTCCCGTAGTATATAGGTCGTCCTATAGAAATGATGAGTGAGTGGTCAGATGCAGACGTCAGTCTGGCGTACCAAGACAGGCGTCAGCAAGCCGAGGTTGACGCAAGAAACAACGGTAAATCTAGTACGCGCGGAATTCCAGCGGACATGCATAATCAGGTTCAAAAGTATGAGCTCACCCTACGAAGTAAAGCACGTGGGTTTTTATTAACACCATGAAACAGTCATCGGTGGCCCATCCTGTCGATGATCGTCGCAGTTCACGGAAGTGTTTTACAACAATCCAGACTGCAAGACTCAGTGCAACGACCTCCCATACAGTGCCGAGTATCCAAGTCTCGGCTATCAGAGGCTCCGAGCCTCCCGTAATGCACTGATGGGTCCCGGAAAAGACAACCTCCTCTGGCATTCGTTTGATTAGCTTGATGTGCCTATTTTTTTATTATGCATATTTAAGCTTACGCCCTGAAATATAGCTGCTTCCTATTGCGTTGAGGACTACCGAAATGATCGTGATAGACATGAATATCGCGAGTATAAAGATGAGAATCCTTTTGGATCGCTGATACATGGCATATAGCCGAGTGATCATGATGACTAGCACGATATGTCAACAATGGCACTGGGGTATGGCAGTTGAGGAGCTCACCGCCCAGTAGAATATTGACGATTATAGATGTCCACAGACCTGTGAAGGTCGTAGCATTGCCTGAAAACTGATGAGTCTCTGAGGAATAATGCTTTAAATAAACTCACAGCTGTAACAGTCATTATAATGTTCGACAAGCTGGTGGAGAATCACGCTCACCCCTACGCATGAGTGCATTTAGTTAGACGGGAATGGTAGGGCCCGGGGGCGGTACATAATACTCACTGCGTCTGTCATCGAAACTGACGGAATACTTGCTACACGCGGCTGGTCAGAAGAGACGGAATGTACGTGGGTAAGACATACAAAGTAGGTTGCCACTGATTATAAGGGATAGCTTATCAGTACAGTGGGGCAACATCTTAGTCCTAGAACTAAACCATACATGGAGTACACAATTCCAAGGTAGCGTACCTAGGAGATTTTTCAAGTCAGCATAGTTTACCAGCTGTAATTAACGCATAGGGTACATACACTGAGATATAGAAAGGTCATGAGGGACCAGCGTTGCATCTGCTCCGAAATTGTATTAATTCTGATAATAGCATGCGAGTCTACTCACCCAGATCAATTCAAACTATACATAAAACTTAGTGGAAGGGTTGCTTCAGTAATGGCGTCAACCTACCTCTTGTCCGAACATCAGTACTGAAAGATAGCACATGGGCATCAATAATTTACTCGATAACTTTAAGACTATTTTGCTCACCCCAGTCGTATACCATCGCAGTAGAGGATGCGACTGCGAAACAAATCAAAGGCAGAGTGAGACTCATCACCGACACCATCCGACTCGTTCTCCACGAACCTACAAAATAGCTGGCAACGCGGTACAGATCAATTAGCGGCCACAGTTTGGGATCATTCGAAACTATCATGTTGAAGCTCGGATTGGTGTAAGCAACGAACTTGGTGGGCGTGAAGCGTTCGTCCTTGATACAACCACGCTTTTATGGGGATATTGGTTTCGGCAACCGCATAACACGCAGTGCGTACAAACCACGACGTACAAACCATTATGCAATCGATGCTCCCTGAAACATCATGTTGCTAATCCGCAATATATACTTTTCTGAAGATATCAATTATGGACAGCACGCGTAAGCTTACCATAAGACTTACGGTATTGTCAATACAGTAGTACTAATCAGAAGGGGCCGGCTGCAATTGTGTTTCAGACAGATGCCATCACAACATCCGTCCGTTCAGGTGATGGGTTCAACCCTGGCAGTGGCGATAGATCCAACCCAGCGACAGCACATCTGAGGGCTCTGTCCCAAGCTTCCTCAACCCGATATCCTCCGGCTCTCATAATTCCTTCACGATCCTTTCTGACCGCATCGCTGTACATATCGTCGTACTGATCCTTGAGCGTGTAAAGATCCTCGTAGGAATACCAATTATCCTGCAGTGGGATGTGTGGCGGGTCGGGAACCACAGTACTTTGAGCAGCTCGTGCACGCAAGAGCTGGGCAGTGCTTCTCAGAACCGTGCTGGTAGTAGTGCGAGCAGACGACCGCTTCATCGCTTCTGCACGAGACTTGGCAATGACCTTGGCGGCATCCTTGGTGCTGGTCTCGAGGCGGTCAATAATCTCACGTTGAGATGTTTCCCGTTCCTCGCGCTCTATCTCCTCTTCTCTTCGCAGCTCGAGCGCACGTTGTTCTTTCTCCTGGCGTTCCAGTTCTTCATGCTCCCTCAGAGCATGTGCATATTGTTCTTCGCGCTGAAGGTTGAGTTCTATAAGCACAGCGTTTTCAGCACGATGAGCGGCTATTCGAGCTTCAGTCTGGGGAACGTCAATGTCGTTGATGAGGTTGAAAGCTAGAATAGCATGAGTACGGTGCACACCGACACATACAAGTCACTCACTGATATCTTCCACTTCCTCAAGATAATCATTGTAGGAGTGAAGATCGGGAAAGTCTTCGCGTCGTTTGTTGAACCTGTTCGTTCGCGATGACGTTCAGTCACTGATACGAATGTACGCTGCTCACTCTTTGGCTATTCGTCTACGCACGGCGACTTCCTTCTCCACGGTAAGGTCCTCAAAAGTCTGAGGGGTAAATGCCAGTTTTCGTAGAACCTTTTGGCAGATAGGGCAGGGAGCAGGCCCTAATGTGAACAAGCGGTCGATGCACGACTCGCACCTACCAAACAGTTGCATCAGGCTGTGTATTGTATGCGAACCGAGAAACACACATTTTATGGTAACAGGAGCTGACCAGAAGACGGAGCTTGGGGTTCAAATATCGGTCAGACTTGCATACGGGGCATTGGTCGTCCATAGACTTTTGTTTTCTGGCGTATTAGCAGGTGAGCTTGAGGGAAAACGACTACGACGTACGAAGTATTCAGTAGTTCTCCCAGACGCATCTTTAACACCTCCACTGAAAACTGTCGAAGATGTGCTTTGAACTTGAGGCGTGCTGGAGCGAGCCGTGTGTACGTTGGATGATGTTATGCCACCTTTCCGCACGGTCTTTCCTTTCAACCAGCCACCTACGTTGGTGCGATTTGACATGGCTTATAGAAGTCAACTTCAGCGTTGCGAGGAGGATTGTAAGCAGTGTGGATATACTGAGAGTTCAGCAGGAAGTGGCAGCTCAGCAGTCTTGACGCGTGTAGTTTCAGAATCCAGGTGTCGGCGTGCCCCTGATCATGAGGATCACGTTCAACAAACAGCAACCAGATGAGCGCCCACGTGCACTCCTTCAACTTGACTCCATCACTCCATCACCGTGCCGCATCCTTGCGAGGTTTGGTAAGCTCCCACTGGAACTGAGCAAGGCATCCATCCCTGTACACCTCACTTCACTGACTTCACAACCACCTCGCTGTCCTCGAATACCAAGTTGACGCCAAGACATAATATCTAACGACTTTACCCCCATACCACAACGCCCAAGTTTCTTAACGAATCCTAGTTACAGCTTCGATCAATGTCTTCTTACGTCGTTCCTCGAGGTGACCATTCCACAATGTGATCTCTAACCAGTCGTTGTTCCATCCCATCTTACTTGTGTCGCAATTTATCATCAACCTTCGTCTATGAGTCACTGGAATGAATGTTAGTCTTATCCATTCTCTCGCTCTTCTACCTCACCAATAGTCTCTATTATCGATCATCTGAAGGGACTTGGGAGAAGTTGTCCCGGGTCGCTGTCTCGGATGCTGAATACGATTCCCGTGAACGCCAGCCCCATCCTAAATGTTTGGAAGGGACCCGGGTGGTCCTTCTCAACCACATTCACGGATTATTAGACGACCGGAAGGAGAGTAGTCTCATTTGGCTGCATGTCATGGCGGGCGTCGGGAAGTCCGTTGTTGCATTCACTATAACTGAAAGGATGCGAGTGCTGAAAGTGACAGAGCAGATGACTACCGAAAAGCGGCTGGCGGGAACGTTATTTTTCTCGCGCAAGTACACGAAACGCTGCACAACCGGATATTTTTGCGACGCTTGTCTACCAGTTTACCATCAATTTTTCCAACATCCGGGACGACGTGAACACAGCTATCCACATGAATCCCGCTCTGCAGACCCCAACTTCACGATCAAATGGAGGCGCTCTTTCTCCGCTCCTTCGAAGGCTGTTCATCCGAAGCCGAGACCGCTGATCTCATTCCCTGATCTGCCAGTTACTCATATTCTGCTCACAAGTTGCTGGGAAGCGCATATCCGTGAAGCAATGTTCGAAAAAGAGGTGCGCCTGCTGGTGGACGAGATACCAGTGAAAACTTCTGGGAAGGGTGTCGCAACTGTGATCTCGTTAGAGATCACAGACGTTGACAACGACATTCCTACATTTTCCTGAAGCATTAATTCATGGAGTTGCTGTTCCAATTTGCCGCAGCCAACGGAGGATGAACTTTCGCGGCTGGCGAGCCGAGCAGGCAGACGTTTCATCGTAGCATCTACGATCATGAAATTCATTAATGATGAATACAATGATCCCCGCGATCGGCTTCAGCTCGTACACAATTGATATCCCGGAATTTCAAGTACATAATCGAGCAGTTCAAGAGCTTGCCGGATCTTCGATGTCTCTCGCATTCTTGGCACTAAGGCATTTCGATCATTCCACGTCTATTACCACAAGGCCGTTTACTACCAGACATGGAGATCATCCATGCTATGACGGCCTTCGTGATTTTCGCAAACGAAGCACGGGAACGAAGTCGATCAGCTTCCAACGCTCTGAAATATGCGTTCCAAATTTGGGCCATCCATCTCTCGAGTTCCGAAGTCATGACACGATACGCCCAACCATACATACAAGGAGTTATCATCTCCTCTCCTGGCTCGAAACGCAGTGGTGCCTGAAGATCTACAATCTTGCCTCGTTATTTTATCTGAAGGGCAGAAACTTGCAAAGATAGGTATTTGCAATGATTCTCGTGACTTACACCTAAATTGCGCATAAAATATATCCTCGAAGCTCCAGGACCAATCTCAGTCAAGAGTCTGAAGTTGTCCATTTTATGCGTCGTGTCACCCTGTCTTCTAGTCACGTTCGATCTCTTTCTTTCACGCCGTTCGAAAAGTTGTAATTATAAAATTTCCAGCGGATCCAAGTACGCTTCTAGGTCATGATTGTATTGGACAGGTAAAAATAAACACGGGTGTCTTAGAAGTTGCGCGTGTTTAGAACGAGACATACCTCCCGAGCAGCACATGGGGCCACTGATGCAACTCCGTAGATAGTCTTAGTATAGAAGAAACGACTGTTGATGTCTTCCTTCGTCTAAGTTCTGCCTAGAAGAGACTAATTACTAGTAGCTAGCGCCTCCCAGTAGATATACCTACAAGGGGATAGCCCGGTGAGCATGCCACTGGCATAGCACCCGCTTTGCAGAACTAGTCCTCACCGCGAAATAAACAGTTACCCAACCCGCAGAAGGGAGGTCTCAATCGTCTTGCACCCTCGATTATTGCCCATACGTGTATGCGTGAGTCGGCGTCACTGGCACAGGTTTACGGCCGGGGCTCCGTATTAATATTGTCCGTGCATAGAAAGAAGGGATTTTACTTTTCATCCTTTTGGCGGTTAGGCGGACTCGCGGAGCATACTAGAAGGAAGGGTTCTTTCTATAAGCCAGGGCTAATTGACTAAAGTAGTACTAGTATTAAGTCCACACCACGGTACTCCCTGAGTGAAATCCAAGTAAAACAGGTCAAACCGTCCAGTGTTGAAGGAAACATAAGGTGCAAGGTTAAGTGTTACACGTGCACTGTATACTTAACTTTGTTCAGTTGTCGGCGCCGCCGGGTCCTGGGCCTGAGGAAGGAACAACGCCACTTACATACGTTCGGCTACAGTCGGTTACGAGAGTTTACACGTCACGGGGGCACGCCTGTCATGATATTCAAGTTGGCGGCTGTTGGCGGCAACCATCGTGCTGCGAACTCACGCTTAGGCTCAGGTTATCATCATTCCTTTCCATTGACATCCAGTTACTGGCTAACCAGTCACCAGGCGTATCTGTACGCCTTTTGTTTCCTCTTGCCTCCTTTTGCTTCTCCTTCATTTAACACCAGTGTATCTCCGTGTTGATTCTACGTTTTCATCAACTTTCGTTTCTAGAATCTACCCCAGGTCAGGGAAAGAGAAAGCATCAATCGTTTTGTTTTTCTTCGGTCTGTCATTCTGTATGATGTTGATTTGCTAGCGCATTTAACATTTATTCTCCAGTTGTTCATATCTTGCTCCAGCCTGAGTGCAAGGATGCACGATTTTCTTCCACCATCCTCCCATCCGTCATCATCTGTCTCCTCGGGTGTTGCATTTGACAACCCAGTTGGGGTCCCATTTTTTGGTGAATCGGCAGCCAAAATTGGCCAAGGGCCTATCACTCCTCCTATCTCTCCAGGTAACAGCGAAGATGATGCCACAAATGCGATGCCGCTGGACAAAGAGGAACCCACGAACTATCAGCCAGAGCAAGTTGAACGCCCTTCCTTGACAATTCAGACTTCTACGCCCTTGTGGCAGCAGCCACAGGTTCCTCTGATGACACCACAATCTAGGTCACCGCCAAAGCGACCTGCGAGATCGTTGGAGGATGAAGCAGTCCACGTGCAGAGACGTGGAGTGCTTAGGCTGCTCGACTTTGAGGTCAAAGGAGCTCTTGGTTTGTCACCGTGTCTTGCCGAGATCTACGTCCCCTTATTGGTTATTTGACAGGCACTGGTACCTTTGGAAGAGTGCTCCTAGTCCGCCTGAAAACAGCGGCTGCGGGATCTCAAAACATCTTTGCAATGAAAGTCTTGCGTAAAACCGAGATTGTACGCCTCCGCCAGGTCGAGCACGTCAACGCAGAACGGCATATTCTCTCACGTGTGCGGCACCCTTTTGTAGTGGACCTGTTTGCAACCTTCCAAGATAGTCTCAACATTTACATGTTGATGTCTTATATCCCCGGTGGGGAACTGTTTACACATCTTCGACGCGCAGGCCGTTTCACCCCTGACGTCACCCGATTCTATCTCGCCAATATTATCCTCGCCCTCAAATATTTACACTCATTTAACATCATATATCGTGATCTCAAGCCCGAAAATCTACTCCTGGACTCCCGCGGCTACCTGCGACTCACCGACTTTGGTTTCGCCAAGATTGTCGACGACCGTACCTGGACCCTCTGCGGTACGCCTGAGTACCTTGCCCCAGAAATCATCCAGTCCGACGGTCACGGAAAAGCCGCGGATTGGTGGGCGTGCGGTGTTTTATGCTACGAGATGCTGGTCGGCTATCCTCCATTCTTTGATGAGACCGCCTACGGTATCTACGAGAAAATTTTACGCGGCAATATTCATTGGCCTCGCACCATGGATCGGCTCTCCAAAGAGCTCATCAAAGTGTTCTTGAATCCTGACCGAAGCAAGCGTCTTGGCAATATGATAGGTGGACCACAAGATATTCTAAATCATCCTTGGTTCCGAGGTGTCGATTGGGAAGCATTAGAACGGTGTGAAATCAAGGTAAGAAACATACATTAAATCTTGTTATTTTATTCACCCACACCGATCAAAGGCACCGATCATCCCACACACGACGTCACTGGATGACACTCGGCATTTCCTGCACCTTCCTCACCCGTCACTCGAAGACATGCCTGGTCTCGTCATGGAAGAAGGCCCTCCTCCGCTCCATCGTCGCTTCGACCCTATAACATACCAGTTTCGTGAATTCTAATCAGAGAACTCATTATTTATTCCCCTGAGTGTTTCACGCTCAACTATAGCATAAACATGTTTCCATCTGATTTCTACCCCTCGTCCAGAGCCTCCCCTTGTGTCTTTAATCACCCTTGGGCTATCATCGGCGGGCCACCCAACCCGTTGAATGACCCCTTTGTTTTTCTGCGATCCATCTCGTTGTGTAGCATGATTTGCCATATGCTGTATCATTTCCGCCGTGTTTTTGTTGGCCATAGGTCTCGTACTTATCTATTTGTTCTTGAACTTTGACCTGTGGATTGGCTGGGACCATTCGCATATCCTTACTGTAATTGGAGCTTTCAAATCTTTGAATACACGTATAGCTTTTGTTCGTCAGTACTGGAGTGTTACAGTGTGTTTACGCCTGTTGAATCCTGAAGGTGTTGGCAAACAGGACTAAACAGCCGCTTCAAGTTCAATGCAACCTGATCTGCTGAAGGAAATTTCTTCAAATCACTAATGGCTCGCAGACGCAAGAATCGCACACATTTGAAGGGTGCAGGGGCAGCTGCACAGAGCGCCGATGATGGTGCACCCAAGTCCTTCATTATCAAACACGGACAAGTGGGCTCTTCGCTCACTCAGCTGGTTCGTGATCTACGAAAAGTTATGGAACCAAATACGGCGAGCCGTCTGAAGGTAAGTTTTTGTTAATTTTGTTGTCATAACTTAATAAATATATTTGCTGATGTGCGTCTGAATGCAGGAACGTAACCGTAACAAATTAAAAGACTACCTGACTATGGCTCCTACGCTGAAAGTCACCCATTTGCTGGCTCTTACGCTTACAGACCTCGCACCGTCACTTCGCATAGTTCGACTTCCTGCTGGACCTACTCTTAGCTTCCGCGTGGAGCGATATAGCTTGATGAAAGACATCATGAAAACTTCTCGATCCTCACGAAGCATGGGGATGGAGTATCTCACAGCCCCGCTGGTGAGTAACATATTGCGGTATTGGCGATCAGTCATCCAACCATGGTCATATTTACAGGTAGTCCTTGCTTCATTCCCTCCACCATCACCCGAAACGCCCCCGCATCTCCCTCTGCTCATGAAATCATTCCAATCCCTTTTCCCCCCATTGTCCCCGAACTCGATGTCACTCTCCAACTGCCGTCGGATCGTCCTCATAGCGTACAACGCAGACAGGGGGACCGTCGACTTCCGGCACTATGTCATCACTGTAAAACCTTATGGCGTCTCGAAGCGCGTCCGGCGCGTGCTCGAAGGCGCCCCCAAAAAATTAACAGCCCACTCCTCGAGTGGGTTCCTGGACCTTGGAAACGAGAAGGATGTAGCAGACTTTTTGCTTAGGAAAAGAGGGGAGCTTGGCCCAGGAAGCGATGGGTATGAGTCCGCAGCATCATCAGCTTCGAGCGCTGCTGGGGATGACGGCGATGCAGTGTCGTTGGCGGATGATTATGTCGGTCGGAATAACAAGAAAGGGCAGAAGAAAGCTGTCCGACTGAGCGAAGTTGGCCCGAGGATGGAGCTCAGGCTCATTAAAATTGCTGAAGGCGCTCCAGGGAGGGACGGCGCTGTGCTATACCATGAATTTGGTACGTCACAGATCAGGTATATAATGCAAGGATAAACTGATCTTTTTTCTACAGTCAAAAAATCAAAGGCTGAAGCTGCTGCACTAAAGGCTGCTCATGCTGCGAAGGAGAGGTTGCGGAAGCAGAGAAGGGAAGAACAAGAAAGCAACGTGCAACGGAAGAAAGCGGAAAAACAAGCATTGCGAAAGAACCAACATGATTCCGATGAGGAAGCTAGTGAGGTTGAGCATGACGAACTTGATGCAGAAGGTCATGATGAATGGGATGAAGACGAAGAGATAAGCGAAGTGGAGGACAGCGATGACGAGCACAGTGAAGAACCGGGGAGCGAAAGTGATGATGAACCCGAAGAGCGTCCGCCTACGAAGAAAGTTCGAATACGAGGCAAACGGTAGTTTTCTCTCATTGTGCCAGAGTGTGGTGTTCACGATTATTAAACAATGAGGGAGATAATATACGTAGGGGAGTTGAAAGAGTGTTAAGACTGCGCCGATGAGTGAGATGGGGTGCTGCTACTGCGAACACTTCCAAACCAGTCCCGCCAAATGTTTTCAGCTCTCATTTTCACTCCTTCCCAGTTGTCTAAGGCGGGCCGAACGTCAAGATAGAAAGACACATTATTCGACGACGGCCCTGCGCCCCGTCCAGTATAGAAGTCGATCACGTATCGAATTTGGGTTCCACATCGTTCGACCACCCAGTCATGACGATCGAAGGGAGCAGAGTACCTACAAAACAAATATCAGCGTTCCCGCATGAACTTGTGGACTAAAGCACGTACCCGAGCAAGGTCATGAGTCGAGCTTTTGGCGTCAGGTCATTAGGTCGACCCTTGAAGTTTACAAGCTTTACTCCGCCGCACTTTTCACCACCTCTCCCGGACTCCCACTTCAGCAGCTCTGACCACGCACGTTCATTCACGGCATTGTGGATAGGAATGATAGTCTTCATATCTCCAGCATGCGGATTATGGTTTTTGCGCATCATGGCTGCAAAAAACTGAGCCTCGGAAGGGTATACCCAATTGCCATCACTTGTTCGGGGTATAGAAGACACCTCCCGTTCAGTCGACAGCGAGGATGTGCTGACTGGGTGCGCTGCGCTGCTCCCTGGCAGGATAGAAGCCCATGTCGAGCGAGACTTGTGATCGACAGGACAGGACTGATCTGAAGAATGAGTGCCGTGGTCAACTGGACATTTGTCTGCCATGGTATAAGCCGGAAACAAAGATAGTCTGGATTAGTCATCAGCCGCATGTTGAATTTCGCACGTGATTTTCAGGATAGATGGTATAGGCTCTCACCGGCGCCCTGCTGGCTTGCTCGAGTCCGAACGCCGAGCTGCGCGTGGGTTTTCCATGCCAGCGCACCTCAAATAGTAAGGCGTTGGGAAGAGTAATCCTCGTCTTGGTACTTCACATTCATCATGCCGTCCTCACAGCCAGTTTTCTCGACACCCCTGACACGTCTCTTCAAGATTAATCATCCTGTCATGCTCGCAGGTGACTCTATCATGTTATGATGCTCACGCTGGAATTTACATGTGTGTAGGCATGAACGTCGCCGCAGGGCCTAGGTTGGCTGCAGCAGTGACCAATGCCGGTGGCATTGGTGTCATCGGCGGTGTTCGCCAGAGCCCCAAGATGCTCCAGGAATCCATTAATGAACTCAAGAGTCATCTGGAAGACAAGAAAGCGCCATTTGGCGTAGATCTCTTACTTCCTCAAGTGGGTGGAAATGCTCGGAAAACCAATGTAAGCATCTTCTTTCATTCAGGTATAGAAACGTTTCACAGAGCGGCGGCCTTTAGTATGATTACACAGATGGTCAATTGAACACGCTCTTGGACGTCATCATCAACAGCGGGGCTGCACTTTTCGTTTCGGCTGTGGGGGTTCCACCGAAAGAAGCTGTTGATAAGCTTCATGCTGCTGGAATTCCTGTCATGAAGTACGTATGCCCGTCGTATGAGAAGTTGCAACTACTAAATATATATTAGTATGGTTGGTCATCCAAAGGTAATACGTTCCCTAAGGAAATGCTTTTTCTTGTATCTGAATCATGTATCAGCACGTCACCAAAGCCCTTCAACAAGGTGCGAGGCTCGTTTGACTTCGCTAATCGTTTTCCAACATTCTTCTAGGGGTTGACATCATTTGTGCGCAAGGTGGTGAAGGAGGTGGCCACACCGGCGACACGCCATTCTCGATTCTGATACCGACAACGGTAGACCTTTGCAGGAATGCCAAAAGCCCTTTAACGGGTGAACCGATTATCGTCGTGGCCGCCGGAGGTATCGCAGATGGCCGTGGTCTCGCTGCCGCACTTTCGTGAGCACTTCCGACGTATACGCCTCGCTCGCTAGTGACAATTTTTTCTAATTGAGGTATGGTGCATCCGGTGTTTGGGTCGGCACACGCTTTGTAGCCAGTGTCGAAGCAGGTGCTCCCCCAAAACATAAAGAACTGGTTATCTCAGCTGGTTATGACGATACTATTCGTACCATCATCTACAGTGGTCGTCCGTTGCATGTGCGGAAGACTCCTTACGTTGCAGACTGGGAGACTCAGCGGCAAGGGGAAATTTCGGAACTGGTTACACGTGGCAAGGTCCCGCACGACGTCGAGCTAGAGAAACATCCTGAGAAATCTCTGGAGGGGCGAATGTGTAAGTAATCATTGCTGGGTTCCATATAGTCTGTCTTACATGATAACTACAGGGTTGATGGGTAAAGTAGCAGGATCCATCAATGTATGTCCAACAAATATTTTGAAACGCGCCCACTAATATACTTTCGCAGGATATCAAGCCAGCGAAGGAGATGTATGATGTTCTGTTTATGTTCTGGATTCTACTGACATCTTGGCTCAGTGTCGATGAGCTGGTTACAACTGCAGCTGTGAGCTTGAAGACAGCTTCGACTCTTATGACAAGCAAAGCGAAGTTATGAGTGGTGATATCCTCTGACAACTTTCTCTGTACTACCAACATTTCTACACGGAATTCTTTATTGTCTGTATATTCCCCACAACATAGCACACAGCATACAATTATTTGTATGGGTGACTGGAAGAGTTTTAACTTCCGCAACTTGGCAAGAAACACGACCTTCGGCCCGGGTGAACATAGCATATCAACTCAAATTTCGCAGCGACCTGGCTTTTCAGAAGAATCGGAATCACCCTTTCTTTACACATCGAAAACTACTTGGGTTGCGAAAATGCTAAGTACGGTACCAGTCCACAAAGAAAGAAAGAGTCCTCGTCAATCGTACGTAGTCGCACAACTGCAATTCATAGCTCCATTTATAGCCTCAGTAATTCTCATCAGTTTTGGTCTTCGACAAGGCTCTTCGTCGCCTTCAAATCCGCAGCCACCATCTCCTTCACGAGAGAGTCAAAGTCGACCTGGCGCTTCCATCCAAGGACACGCTCGGCTTTGGCCGGGTTGCCGAGGAGAAGGCTGTTGTACAAGCATAAGTGTTTGCAGAAAAAGGCGCTATGAAGAAAACGTACTCGACTTCTGCGGGACGGAAGTACTGGGGGTCGACTTTGACGACTACTCGTCCGCTCTGAGCGTCATAGCCCTCTTCCTGCACACCAGAGTTGCGCCATCTATATACCGATAACACGTCAGGCACGATGCATGTTAGAACGGCATGCATACTTTATTGTTACTCCGACAACTTGGAAAGATTTCTCGACGAACTCTCGCACAGGGTGAGTCTCGCCTGTGGCAAGGACGAAATCGTCGGGTGTAGGTTGCTGGAGCATGCGCCACATGCCCTCGACGTAGTCCTTGGCTATGAAAAGCATGTTTAGCCGGGGACGATGCAACAATAAGCAATCTCACCATGTCCCCAGTCTCTTTGCGCATCGATGTTACCGAGGTACAAGCAGTGCTGCTTGCCGACGCTGATATCTGCGACGGCCCTGGTAATTTTCCTCGTGACGAAGGTCCTCCCTCGCCTCGGGCTCTCGTGGTTGAAAAGGATTCCATTACACGCATATATACCGTACGCCTCGCGGTAGTTGACCGTGATCCAGTATGCGTACAGCTTGGCGACACCATACGGGCTGCGAGGATAGAAAGGCGTCGTCTCGCTCTGTGGGGTCTCGACGACTTTTCCGTAGAGCTCCGAGGTCGAGGCTTGGTAGAAGCGCGTATGTTTGTGAAGCCCGACGGTGCGGATGGCGTCGAGGAGGCGCAGGGTGCCAAGGCCATCGACATCGGCGGTGTATTCTGCCATCTCGAAAGAGACCTTGACGTGCGATTGAGCACCAAGGTTGTAGATCTCTGAGGGGAGGACCTGGGCGAGGATGTAGACGAGGTTGGTGCTGTCGGATAGATCACCGTAGTGCAGCTTAAACTTGTTCGGCCCTGCGGAGATCGCTGAATACGCAGGTCACACGATACTACTTGGAACGTACGCTCATGCTGGTCCGCATAGAGGGACTCTAGACGACCAGTGTTGAAGCTGGAAGAGCGACGGATTATACCGTGCACTTCATATCCCTTCTCCAGTAGAAGCTCTGCCCTATGTAGATCGGGAGATGAGGAGGGAATTAAGGTGGATAAGAAACTCGCTCACAAATATGATCCATCTTGACCAGTTATTCCTGTTGCACAAGAGTTTCAGCATGTATGCGATACACCAGCAATGAGATTAGAGATGAGGTGAAACATCGGGCGGTGAAGATAAAGATGAAACGAACCTGAGATCAGTGCAACTTTCCTCTTCCTGAACTCCTCGGGGGATGGAAGATCAATCTTCATCAACGGGGCGGGGGCGACGTCAGATGACATTCCGGCGAGTGAGTTGTGTGGTGTATGTGTTCAAGAGTTCAAAAATCACAAAGTGGATGTTCGTGCCTGGCACTGATCAACGCTGCGGTGTGAAATATAAGTAGACGCGGAATCACGGTGACATAACACCGTACGACGACTTACGTTCCTTGTCAAAGCCCTCCTGAATTCATTTTCGCATAGTCACTTACTCCATCGCCCTCGTGTTCAACGTTCAGTTGGACCAAATGTCAGAGATTCTACTTGGACTACATCGTTTTGGATCGCTACTTGGCAAATTCGAGTCTGACGGATTGAAGGCGTCGATAACCATCCTTCTACCTCTAACGACTCTACGAACGTATCAATCGACATTTCGACATCATGATATACACAAGCAAGTCCTCGTTACGTAGAAGGCAGTACGCCTGCCGCTGTCATATGTATCTCAAAGCGGGTTTAACCGTGACGTTCCCCCTTCTTTCATGCCCATTTATTCTCACCCGGTCTGTGCTTCTCACCGCACAGAGCTGATTCATGCAAAATTCTAAGATGCTGATAGGCTCAGTCGAGGATTCTCATAGTTTACTGAAGTGATCCTCGCTGCAGAAGAGAGTCGTCTCACTGGCACTTTGTCTTGGCGTGTCAGTATATCTGAGGACAATGATAAAGGTAACAGCAGTTGCAATCCATGCGACTACTTTATGATAGTTTCCAGATATATGAGGGCATCTACAAGGCAATGATACTTATGAAGCCTGACTGTCCCCATAGAATGTCCCGTAAGAGCGGAAAACTCATGTCCACCATGGATAGCAGTCCCCTCCATCCCACCAGTACACGTCAGCCCACGACGAGCACAGCTCTTGCCATCCAAGCGCCATTGTGCAATGATAAGCCGGAGGTGCCTACTGGAATGGTCACATTGACTGCAACTGTTCTCACTGAACGTAAGAGAAGAGCAATACATAATATGGTATACTTGTGACATCCAGCTCTTGCTCATTTCTGACGGGGTAACAGAGGAAAACCTGTCAGAACAAGTCAATAAGTGTTCGCCCAAGATGCATACAAAATGGAGCATATGACCAATGACCCTAGGCACCCGACCTAGTATCAATATCAACCTGATAAGCTTTTCCAGCACGTCTGACATTATCGGTTCGCTTTTCTGAGTCTTCACCCATAAGATGTCGAGTCATCGCAAGCATCGTGCCGTGATCTAGGAATGGCCTACAGGAGCAACACAGTTCCTGTAACATCTTTCCACTGGACCACAAGCCCGCACGAAGCACGCTGTATCGAGGCCATCTCTAGTCACGATTTCAGGCATAAAATATCCGTTAGTACTGACGCCTTGACGCGTACGGCCCGGGATCTGTTGAAGTCGATGATGGGCGGGCGGGCTCCGTTCAGGGGAATGTCGGCGTTGGGCGGCTTCTGGTTCAGGTGCGCCACACCATGTCGGTGCATGAAGTCAACGGCTTCGAACAGCTCTTAGGAAACAGACCGCACCTGTGCATTGGGTTTCTTATTTCCACAAGGCACCAACCGTATAACGTTGCCTTCGCGCATCGCCCAGGTTCCGACAGTAAAGGAACGAGGGAAAGGAAACAATGAAGTGACTGTTCTGACGGGACCTGCATTAACAGTGAGGCATATCATTCATGAATGTCGAGGAGCATCGTAAGAAGAAAAGAAAAACCTACCTGAAACGTTGAATGCGATGACGTCGATGAGGATTGTGAGCTGACCTGCTAATGCCTCTGGATCGTCTGTCTCTGTGTCTGAGAAACATCTCTGGAGCTTCGGACGGTCAATATAGACGCAACTTGTTACGATGAGTACGCAAACGATTACACACTGCGTCATACCCCCAGAGGTAAAGTTCTCTCCTCGAGGCAATCGAGTATCACATTGGCGAGGGACTTTATGAGTTCCTGCGCGGCTACCAAGCCCCATGAGGCGCCCCGATGAATCATTTCCCGAAGTTTTAGCGAATTTGCTTTAGTACTTACTTGACATTCTGTATTATCATGTGAACGGATAGGCCAAGCCCAAACGAACTCACCGTGATTGTCGTTCGTGGAGGCCTCCACGCGGCGCGGTAACATCCTAGAATGATATGTTACAACTGTGCTGTCTTCCTTCTATTTGGTCTGCCCACGGCCCGGGGAGGACGGAGACTCGGAAGTGAGTGTTTACGCTGCAGGAGACTGGGGAACTCCAGTCACCGTGCTAGTACATCAGAGAGATGTAATGTCTCTCGTATCGAGCCACGCAGTGTAAAATATAGGCAAGATAAATTGAGACTATCGACAAATGATATCCTACATTTGAAGCTCTGACGGTTCAATTGTACCTTTCTAAAATACGCGCGCATAAGCAATGGCGTGCCATTGCGTCCCAGTGAACATTAGACTTGAAGTTGAACTACTTCTTTGTATGCAAGATGTTCCTTTGTGCGTGTCAGAGCTGAGTCGCTGGAATGATTGGAACTTGGAAGTAGTCACCTTTGCAAGTTCCTGCCCTTCGGATAAAATAACAAGGCAAGAATGCGGACCTTTCAAATACCACTGCCTTTGGAGCCAGGAGAGGAGATGACAATTCCAGAAAGCCTGGAATACATGGTTGAGCATATCGTCATGTGGGTGGGCAGCTCGTGAGAGATGAACAGCCCAATTTTGACATGCATAGTTCAGAGCGTCAGGAACAGTTCGACTTTGTTCCTGTGCTGCTCTTGCAAAATTTACAAAGGCCTTCATAGTATGGATGACCTCCATGTCGGATGGAAAAGGAGGTCGTGGTAATGCATAGGTCAAAGGATCCCAGTATCTTAATGCCAGGAATGCTGGAAACATTAAGAAGTCTGGTAAGCTTGTGAACTGCTGGATGACTTGAAAGGTTGGCAGGAAAGACAATTCTGGGACAACTGTATACTTGCTGATTTCTTCCAGTGTGCTGGAGAACTCTTCCATTGTTGCCCAGAAAGATGCTGCAGGAGTTGACTGCCATGCCTGTCCATGGGATGTCTGCAACCAGTCTCGTCCACTCTTGGTTTGCAGCCAGTCTCGCCCATCCTGGGTCTGCAGCCAATCTTGCCCATCCTGGGTCTGCAACCAATCTTGCCCATCCTGGGTCTGCAACCAGCTTGTCCCACTTTGGGATTGTAGCCAGTCTTGCCCTCCTGGTGTCTTTAGCCAGTCTTTCCCACCCACTGTCTGCAGCCAGTCTTGCCCATCTTTGTTCTTCAACCAGTCTTGCCCACCTATATTCTTCAACCAGTCTTGCCCTGCCAGAGTCCACAGCCAGTCTTGCCCTCCTTGGGTCTTCAGCCAGTCCTGCCCATCAATACTCCTCAGCCAATCTTGCCCTGCCAGAGTCCGCAGCCAAACTATTCCTGCCTGGATCTGCAACCAGTGTTGCTTGTTTTTGTCCCTCAACCAGTCATGGCCTTCCTGGGTCTGTAGCCAGTCTTGCCCACCCCAGGTCTGTAGCCAGTCTTGTCCACCCTGGGTCTGCAGCCAGCCATGCCCTTCTTTATTCTTCAGCCAGTCTCTCCCATCCTGAGTCTGCAGCCAGTTCAGCCCTCCCTGTGTCTGCAACCAATCATCTTGTGCACCCTGTGTTTGCAGCCAGTCTTGCCCATCTTTATGCTTCAGCCAGTCTCTCCCACACTGGGTCCACAGCCAGTCTTGCCCATCTTTGTGCTTCAGCCAGTCTTGTCCATCTTTGTTCTTCAGCCAGTCTTGTCCATCTTTGTTCTTCAGCCAGTCCTGTCCCCCCTGGGTCTTCAGCCCTCCATGGATCAGCAGCCAGTCTTGCCCTCCCTGGGTCTTCAGCCAGTCTTGCCCTTCCTGGGTCTTCAGCCAGTCTTGCCCTTCCTGGGTCTTTAGCCAGTCTTGCCCTTCCTGGGTCTTTAGCCAGTCTCGCCCTTCCTGGGTCTTCAGCCAGTCTTGCCCTTCCTGGATCTGCAACCAGGTCTGCCCTCCCTGGGTCTTCAGCCCTCCCAGGATCAGTAGCCAATCTTGCCCTCCCTGGGTCTGCAGCCACTTTTTCCCTCCCCAGCTCTTCAGCCAGTCTTGACCTCCCTGGGTCCACAGCCAGCCTTGCCCTCTCCAGCTCCTTAGCCAGTCTTGGCCTCCCTGAGTTTGTAGCCAGTCTTGGCCTCCCTGGGCCTTCAGCCAGTCTTGGCCTCCCTGGGTCTGCAGCCAGTCTTGGCCTCCCTGGGTCTGCAGCCAGTCTTGGCCTCCCTGGGTCCACAGCCAGCCTTTCCCTCCCCAGCTCTTTAGCCAATGTTGCCCTTCCTGGAATTTTAGCCAATTTAGCCCATCCTGTATCTCGAGCCAATATACTGGTGCCTCCTGGATCTTGAGCCAGACTTGCCCCCCCTTGGTCTCGAGCCAGTCTTGCCCCCCCTTGGTCTCGAGCCAGCCTTGCCCCTCCTTGGTCTCGAGCCAGGCTTTCCCCTCCTTGGTCTCGAGCCAGTCTTGCCCCTCCTGAGTCATGAGCCAGTCTGGGTCCTGCTGGGTCCACTGCCTGAGCTGGGGATGTGGTGATCTCGGGGGTAGTATGAGTCTTGGAAGTTGCTGTTCCTCCTCATCAGTCAGATGCCAATCATTCACTGCCTGGTCTAGCAGCTGGTCTGATTCCCATTCTCTCTGTATCTGCATCCTGTAGTTCTGCTCTCCCTGTGTCTGCAGCCAGTATCTCCCATGCTGTGTCTGCAGCCAGTCTTGCCCATGCTGTATCTGCAACCAGTCTTGCCCTCCTGGAGTAAGCAGCCAGTCTTGCACATGGGCCTGCAGCCAGTCTCGCCCATCCTGGGTCCGCAACCAGTCTCGTCCCCCCGATAACTGCAGCCAATTTTTCCCTCCCTGGGTCTGCAGCCAGTCTCTCCCTCCCTGGGTCTGCAGCCAGTCTCGTCCTCCCGAGATCTGCAGCCAGGCTTTCTGGTATCCCCGGGTCTTCAGCCAGTCTCGCCCTCCTTGAGTCTGCAGCCAGTCATGCCCTCCACAACTCTGCAGCCAGTGTAGCCCTCTCATATGCAGCCAATCTCTCCCACCCTTAGTCTGCAGCCAGTCTCGCCCACCCTGGGTCTGCAGCCAGGCACACCCATCCAGGGTCTTTAGCCAGGGATGAAACTTTAAGCTGCGATCTCCCCGGAGCCATAACAGACCTACGAGAACTTGTAGGGGTTCTGGTCGCTGGATGATGAAGGCCAATGAGTGCTTCAAGTTCTGGGGATCATGAGATTGCATAGCATGACTCTGCCTCGTCAATTCGGAGAGTGCATCCAGGAGGGCTGTGCTTTCTGGAAGGTGTCGTATCATCAAGCGGAATGAAGAATGAGCGAGTAGCGAGTGGGGTGGCGTGATGCATTGTACTTCGGGGAGGCTAGAGTTTGAGAGATCGGAAACATAATCACGGACGGACGAGTGATAGATATTGACAGGGAGACTGCTATCGATAGGAATATCCATGACAGATCGTAGCTGCACCAGCACCGTCTCGACATCCCTGCCCTCACCAGGGCCAAGAAGTTCCGAGATTTGTGAGATCGGTAGAGGGTCCGCAAGCGCAGCAACGACAGACAAGTGAAGGTATGCCCGCTTGGGGTTGGTACAGGTGGAGATGATACGGTCATATAACTTGTACATCTCCGTTCCTGGTAGCAGTTTGCTCGTCAGCTCGAGCATGAGCTGAAGCCGATCGCCGGGATCGTTGTATCCGTCATCAATGAACTTCATCATCGTAGACGCCACAATGAAACGTCTGCCCGCTCGGCTAGCCAGCCGTACGAGTTCATCTTCCTTCGGTTGTGGGAAATTGGGATAGCGACTTCGCAGCTCTTTGAACGAATGCTCCAAGAAAATACAGATGTCATTGTCAACATCTGCGCCATCTAACGAAATGATGGTAGCAACACCTTCCCCAGATATTTTCACCGGTATCTCGCACACCAGCGAGCGCATCTCTTCTTTATGGAAGGCGTTACGGATTTGCGCTTCCGTTCGACTCGTGAGCAGAATGTGGGTCACTGGCAGATCAGGTTCAAGTAGAGCTTGGCCGAGCAGGGATATGAGATCGGTAATCTCAGCTTCGGAAGTGCATTCATCAAGGGCGTCAATGGCAAAGACCAAAGGCGGAGACCCGCGCAGTCTGAGCCGAAGGCTCCGGAGAGGTTGGAGAAAGAGCGCCTCCAGCTGGTCTTCAAGGGACTTGTCGGGGTCAAGAAGGGCGGGATTCTCGCGGATAGCTCTGTTGACGTCGTCCCGGATGCTGGAAAAATTGCTGGCAAGCTGGTAGACGAGCGTCGCAAAGAAGTATCCTGTCGTGCAGCGCTTCGTGTATTTGCGGGAGAAAAAGAACGTTCCCGCCAGCCGCTTGCTAGTCGCATGCTCTGGCACCTTCAGACTCCTCATCCTTTCGGCGACAGTGAACGCAACAGCGGACTTTCCGACGCCCGCAGTGCCATGCAACCAAATGAGTTGACTCTTCTCTGGGTTATCTAATAACTCATGGATGTGGCTGAGAAGGTCCACGCGGGTTCCTTTTAAACATTTCGGATGTGGCTGGCGTTCACGGGAATTATACTCAGCACCCTTGACAGCGACCTGGGACAACTTCTCCCAAGCTCCTTCAGATGAGCGAGCATCACCGGGATCTTGTTAACGAAGTCAGATACGGACAGGGGTAGGATATAGAACTACCGACATTGATCCGAATAACTCATTGACAAAGGGGTCGTGATACAGATGATGAAAGGGGATGGCGCGAAATCGAATCGGGGGCTAGGAGTTTGACATTAATGTGGTTAAAGTCACATCGGATAAATATATGGACAAACCGTACGAAGACGTTAACCAAAACCGAATTTCAAGCAGAAACTTCAATCTTCAGAGGGAGAGGTAAATTGTGAAACACCAAAGTCGTTGAAGATGTTTTGGTATCTTAAGCCTATGTCTGACAGTGATGAGTGAACAGCGAAAAGTCAGGTATCGATGGACGAAAATTGCAAAACGTAGGAGCTGTTTGGAATAGTTCAGTGCTCGTCGGGATGGTGGTAAAATGCAGTTGAAGGACGAGCAGCCCAGCGCTCGTTTGCTCGCAAGAGAGCACAACTCGCACAGCACCGCACCGCCCACACCGAGCAAGATGAACGACTTTTGATTGGCTGACAGATTGCACACTAAAAATAATGTCATAGCTTGGGTGGATTGAGTTGTGAACGTCGAACGAAAGCTTTATGTAGTGAGATAAGTAGCTTCGCATTCTCAGGCTGCAGCCTGAGCTTCTCCTGGCTCGTGTCATGCAGGTACTTTGTTTAATACTAAAAACCCACCGCCACAGACGTGTTCCAGAGATCGTTGAATAGAGTACAAACTGTATTACACTTCAACTTTCACAACTGCTGGTGCCCCTTCACTACCGGTCACCTTGACGTTCAGCCAATCCTCATAATATATGCACTCTTGTGGATTCGTTGGTCCCTTGTCACGGCAGAAGTCGAATACAGGACACCTGCCGCAAGGAGCCTGGGACCACCCGAGGGCTACTCGCTCCTGGCGAATCGCTCGGTACACAAACGCTCCACCAGCGCTGGGACCGTCGTCCACCTCCGGAGACTGCAATTTAACACGTTTCGAATTTGACGCTACTTTCTTCTTCTTTACCTTCTTTGATTTTGCTCTACGATCATCGTCAGATTCGGATTCAGATGAAGAAGCATCGGAAGAGGTGTCATCCCGCTTCTTCCCCTTGCCCTTGCGTTTGGACATTGGGGGCTTACGATCGTTGTCCGAGTCGTCTTCGCTGTCACGTTCCCGCGTCTTGCGTCTTTTCTTCTTCTTACTTTTACGATCGTCACTGCTGCCCTCGTCATCGCTACTCTCATCGTGTTTGTTCCGTTTCCTCTTGCTTTTTGGGCGCTCTTCTTCTGACTCAGAGTCACTGTCGGATTCCTCGGTGCGGCGCCGTTTACGCGTTTTGCTGTCTTTCTTCTTGTGGGAAGAGCCACGCTTGCGCTTCTTCCGGTCGGCGTCGGCATCAGAATCAGAATCAGAACCGGATCCTGCTTCTTCAGAGTCCACTGTAGCGTCCCAGATAGATACAGTAAATGCAGGTAACTAAAAAATTAAAACGATTAGCAGACTAACATGATGTGGTCAATGGAATGTAAGTAACCTTCTCGATCTCGCCGTCGAGTTCGAGCACTCTCAGTAACATTTCGACATGTTCAACACCCAACTGCGTCTCCGTGATTTTACTTTTACTTAAGAAGTGCTGGATTTGCTGTGCAGAAGGATAGGGCGGTGCAGCACCTATGGCGTAAAGTCTTTGCTCATTCTGTGATGAACGGCTGGATTGTTTGGGGAACGACTGCAACAGACATTTATGAGTCGATGAGTCGCTGTTGTAATAGCCAGCGTACCCGGTCCCGGATGTAGTGGAGACATGCAGTCGACAGAAGCTTGATAAATTCTGTGTCGAGTTCATTGTCTGTATACCATGGTCCACCCGTTAGCTCGACTGAAGGTTCCAGGTGTGCGAGCATGTAAATCTTGCGAGTTGGGTGCTAGGATAAGTGAGAAAATGCCAGGAACATGGTATAAAACAGCGAAACGCACTCTGACAGCCTTGATAGATTTCACGAGCTGTTTCTGCACCAGTGATTTAAGGCATCTATCGATCACCGTCTGATGAAGTTCGGTCTTGGCTTTCAGATGCTTTGTCCAGATACCTACGAATGGCATAAGCTCATGAATAATCGCTCGTGTGATATTTGGTACGTAGGAGTCTCACCCTCGTTTGCTGAAGCCTGGATATGACCGAGAACCATGGCCTCTTCACCACTCATATCTTTTTTCCTGTGTGCTGCGATTAGAAGCATAACGGAGATCGAGTTGAGATACAATACGCACACCTCTATCTCCTTTTTCATTACCGCTCGGAAGGAGATACCGCCTGCCGCGTCTTTCAGGACTTTAAGCATGCCCTGCGACGATGAATGCATGTCAGGCCAACAGAAAGCTGATATTGTATAGACACTCACCGCCCCGAGCAGGAAGTTAATAGCGGCTGTTCGCGCAGCGACATCTGGCACGATCCTTTCAGATTCTTTCGAGCTTAATGTCTGACGATTGAAAGAACAATCAGTATGACGATCGTATCTCGAGAGTCTGTCGGATTCGCCTTGTCGCTGCTGGAAAGAGCAGCTTGGTGCAGTTTCTGCTCTTCCGGGTTGAGTTTTCTTCCACTCATGTTTTTGGGGTGCAGCAACCTGCAGCGGGTCGATTAGATTGGCTTGGATAGCTCGCCGGTCCTATGCTTGTTCAAGTTGTAAGAACTACTCCGGGTAGTCACTTACATACTACGTAAGTAAATCCCACGGAAGCAAGAAGATTTCTATTTAGGGGCACCATATGTTGGTCTCGTGGTCGCATTCTTCTTATCTACTGCCAATGGTATAAAGCAATCCCACATTCCCAATGACATGCGTTACCTTCGAAACACTCACAGTACTCCATGCTCAGCGCTCTACATATTGCAGGAATCGTGGTAGCACTTGGTCTTGCTGCCTTGTGGCGCAACAAGAGTGCTTCTCCGCACAACTTGAGCTTTTGGAGGTTTCTGCAACAGAAATCCGCTCAGTTAGCGGGCAGAGGACTACCTGACTTTGCTCAGTTGACGGGCTTTCCTCATCCAAAGCCAATACATATTTTGAACTTAGCCCACGCTTGTGCTCGCCCATATCGGCCTTTCAAATGGGAATACCACCAGACCATGTGTATGTCACGGTGTTGTTGCATCGCTCAATATGGTTCGCTTATCTGTGGCCCTTCACAGCTCTCAAGAAGTTGGATCCAGACTATTGGCTCGAACTCGAGAGTAATTATCTTGAACGCATCGCGCAGCGGCGAAAACTCTATGCCCTCCATGGCAAATGTATCATAGATGAGCTGCCAGGCAGCGAAGCGGCTTCAAGGGAGCTGATGGAGATGGTCATCCAGTTCATCTGCCTGAGGTACCCCAAGCAGTTTGACTATGACGAGTGGACTTCCATATTCCGCAACCACATACTCGGCTCGACGGTTAATATTAAAACGGTGCATCCGCTTGTTTTCCTGCTCGAAAATGTCCCGGAGGACTTCCAGATTACCCAGGAAGACCCGGAGACCGGGCTATATACCCTACGAGCGTCGGTCTCGACATCAGCAGTGGGTTGGAATATGAGTCAGAAGATGGGTAGACCACTGCACGAAATCCATGGCCCAGTCCCTGATTATAAAGAGAAAATGGCGTTCTCTATGGACAGGCACGTAACGTAGTGCATGATGCCAGGCATCACTCATAACAACACTGCAATGGATTTACAGGTTCTTCTCCAAGATGCCCTGTGACAAGCCCATTCAGCGAGCGTCTTGGGGCCTTGAAATCGGGGAACCTCTCTATCTTCAGAAGGATGAACCCGATTGGAATCATCGTGAACATCAGAACCCAGAACTCCCTCTATCCGATATTTACATGCGAGTTGACTGGCAGACTTTACGCCGCCTGCCAAAATCACGGGCAATCGTGTTCAACTACAGGGCCTTATTCACGCCAGTGACGGATTTCCGCAATGAACCATTCGTTCCAAAGTTGCTTTTGAAGATTTTACTCGAAGGAAAGAAGTCAATCATGGAGTATAAAGGGACGTGGCATATCGAGCACAAAGTTATACCTGCATTACGAGAGTGGGTAAAAGAACAAGAGGACAAAGGATATGTCCCCAAAGACTGGCAGGAGAGGACATTGGACGAGGATCCTTTCTATCCTGGGTGGGAGGAGCATTACCCTATGCATACTTGATACGTATTAGTACACATGTATCTCAGTCGTCCATGAGCTCTGCGAGCTCTCTCTCTTCCTCCTCCGTGAGCTCTTCCTGATCCTCAACATCGCCTTTGGGTTGGGGAGTGGGAGCAATGACCGTAGCTTTTGAGTGTCCTGCAGGGTTGTCTGGCGTCGAATCCCGAAGTTCTACAAAAATTACTTTGCATGTGTCTCGATATCTACCAGAGTGACATCAGACTTACCACTAAACCGCCATCTGCGGATGGTACCATCCAGACTGGCACTGACTATCCATGGCTCGACGCGTGTTCTTCCGTCGTCTGTACGACTCTTACGGACCCATACTCTCAGTGCAGTGACGTCGTGCCAGTGTGCGTCAATTTCCCCAAGAACCTCAGGCTCAGATGGGGTCGAGACATCATACAGCCGGATGACGTCTCCATATGCGGTCACTATGTACGGTTCTTCAAAATCGGAGAGCTCCAGTGGAAGAATAGCTCGCACGGGTGCGGGATGAGTGATGGGTGGAATGGGCTTCTGATCGGATCCTGGTGGGTAGGACATTACTTGAACAGTTTCGTCCGATGACGCTAAAATAAGGATTCAGCTAAATAACGAGATGTTTCTGTTCAACGTCGTTATCACCTGTCCAGATGTAACCTGCACCATAGATGATTTCAGTGATGCGCGTTCGATGGTGGTTGAAAGTGTCCAGAAGAGTGCCTCGCCACCGGGGTCGTAGCCCGTCTTCTTTTTCTAGCTTCCACACCTTCAATACTCCCATGGTGTCAGCGGTCAACAGGGTGACTGAGCCATCAGCATTGGCAATTCCAGCGATGGACTCTACCGGGCGAGAATGTGCTGAGACTGACCCCGCAGGCCGTGGAGACTTCTCGGTAGCATCGGTTAGATCCCTAGGCGTCGACATTAGGGCTGCGACCATGAGGGGAAAGCGTTGTTACCAGAATTTGACGATCTTATCGGAGCTGCTGCTGATCAAAAGTTTCACAGACGGGATGACAAGCAGTGTTTTGAGAAAATCATCATGAGCAAGAGTCGTGGTGATAATGTCCTTTGTCTGCGAGAGGTGGCCTGCGTTTATTACCTATAATGACATGGTATGTTTGAATACATACATCAGTGTCCCATATTTTAAGGGTCTAGCGCAAGGAGTCAGCATCACTCGAGCAGTTATATGTGCCATCCCTCGCCTTGTCCCAAGACCCTGTTATCAGAAGCTTTTCATCCCCCGAATTCGGGATTTTGTCATAGAAGGCAAGACAGGTCACCGGCGCGGCATGACCTCTGTATATCTGTAAAGTGCGTCCTGTCTGCAACGCGCATAATCTCCTAAGTCGAGTTATTTACATACAGCTCACCAAAGCATACCTCTAAATCGATCTTCTTGGCTACGTGCGCACTCTCAGCGATCCACGCGCAGTTGCCACGAAGTTGGATGTCGATTGCATTGCCGCTGAGCTTGATTGGGTCTCCAAGGGATTTTGTTCTCTCCGCTTTTCGTTTGCGAGCCTATGGTTGATCTGAGTGACGAACAGCGAAACCAGTTTGAAGGACAAACTTCAGTCAGCACAAGTTCAGCTTGCGATCTCAACAAGTACGAGTCAGCCATGGAGAATTAAAGATGTCAAGACTATCGATATCGGCAAGCCCATTCAAGCTGATCGATCATCTTAGATCTACATATGTAACTTGTGGTTGACTGACGCTCTTTGTTTGGCAAAGCCTTCTGAAATAAACAATCGCCATTGGGTTTCCGAGTCATCGATGCATCCATGAGCAAGCGCCTAGCTTCATTTCATGGCCCTTCCACGCCAACATCATCTCCTGTGTCCCAAGTAAAGAAGTCAGCGACACCAGCATCACCGTCGAGGGCTTCCGATGCGTCTATTCATCGAAAATTTAGAACGTTACTCCACGAGTTGCGCTCAATCGCTAATACATGGGATGATATCGTCCTCGTCGACGGCTTGAAAGCTGCGCGAACTCTGGTCGATTCTCGCACTGAGTTGGAGTGTGTTCCTAATCTCTCATCCTCTTACTAGCGGTTGGTAATTGTTGGACGTCTTCAGCAATGCGCTTGCCATGGTTCCTGCCGATTCGCAGCCTGGATCAGTCATGGTTGCTCCAAAGCTCGACGTAATGGACAGATGTATCACTCAACTCGTTTCGGTTCTCGCGAAACTCGTAAGATCGGGTCTGCTCTGTGTCTTCGTGCGATAACGAGCATTATCCAGACAAAGTCATTGCAGAGAATGAGCACTGTGCTCGATAATATGGACGCTCTAATGTTCGAGGCAGAGAAGTTGAAGGGATTTCAATGGTGTCACGAGGAACCTCTGTGGACGTCATGGCCCATCGAGAAATTTGGTATGAAAACATTCTCTCTCGCTATCACTTACTGATGGGTGGTTTGCAGTGCTATCCTTGTCTGGACTGACAACTCCATATTATCGGTCTCTCGCACTTCATAAGGAGCTAGTCGACACATTGCGCAGTCATGCGGTGTCCTTTGAAGAATCTCGGATCGCAATTAGTCAGTGGGTCGAGCAGCCTCACCTAAGAGATGAAGGTTGGGATGCAAAATGGGAGGACCTTTGTGAAGTAGAGGTAGAAAAATGGGACACAAGATAATACAACAGCTAAACAAAACACTCGCGGTGTACAATTACGCGTCACTAATTATAGGTCTTCCTCGTCGGATATATGGATCTCTTCAGCATTATCTACCTGTTGTTGTGCCAAGGCTGGCTCGGACGAAGCTTGGTCTTCGTCTGCTCTCGGAAGAGCCGTCTTTTTGGCTGCAACAAATGCGAGGCCCTTCGCTCCACCGGCTTGCTGTTCTGCAGCAGCCATAGGATCCGCAGCCACAGCTGCGGACGGTTGCTGCGAGGTACCATTTGGTTTCGCCGATAGCGTTTGGGCAGCGAGATACGATGCTTCGGTATTGAACTGTGCTTGGACACTCCGCTTGATGCGAAGCATCTCTCGGAATGTATCCTCCGAACCTGTCTCGATTTCGAAGCTGTTCCACTCCTGCCAGAACTTGGGATTGATGCGAGGGTCGCAGAATTGGGAAGCATGAGCGTAAATAGCGCGAGCGCGGTCGATTTCGCCAAGTTTGCGTTCCAATGCTGCGAAGCGCAGGCACATTTCGGCGGTTTGCTTGTCGGGGAGAACCTCGAGTGCGCGCTCAAAGATTGGGCGGGTGGCTGGTAAACCGTAATTAGCAGTGGCCTTCGCGATGTAGATCGTGTACATCTGCCGTCACAATGTCAGTGAGAGGTCCATAGGAAATGTGAATGATATGCAGTACCTCAAATTTATCATCATCTGCGACAACCTGAGTTGCACGCTCATATATGGTCATGGCCCGCTTTGCAAGACCATAATCCTCTTCCAATTGACCGTACATCAGGAACAAGGGCTTGCATGACTTGGGTGGACATTTTTCTAGTGCCTGTTCAAACAGATCACGAGCTCGCTCCAACTTGGATCCTCCCTGACAGGCTGTCAACGAAACAAGGACAAAAAATAAGCACGAAAGTACGTACATATCGTTTCACAAATTTGGACAAATAGATGTTCCATATTTCGAAGGATATGGGGAATGTGAAGACCTCTGTGCCGCGCTCGTACACCTGTTTGTAAACCTGTGTCAGGGATTGCGAGCAATACATTGGAGATCAGTTCGCACCTTAAAGCTGTCCTCCCAATATTGATTCTCTTCAAGAAAACCGGCGTAATTGACGATAACCTGGGCATTGGCAATCTTCAGATCCATAATCTTGTCATAGACAGCCTTCGTTGATTCAACAGTCCCTATGGACTCCTCAAGGTCAACATAGAATGACCAGAGTTTTAAGGATTTGAATAATCGCGCTTGGACTGATAGAGACTGTCGAAAGTCGGTAAGTATTAAGGAGTAGTCCAGTAGGACGACCTCACATGATCATGGTAGCTTATCTTGTTGTTTTTAGGAATCGCGGCAGCACGTTGCATGACTCTGACAGCCTCATCGTAGTTTCTAAGAGGGGACAGTCAGCAAACCAGGTCGAACACTGAACGATAGACCTCACTCGTGGCGAAGCTCCATCTCCGACCATTCGCACCAGATGTCCGCAAGGTCCTCGACCGCCTTGAAATTTACCTTTGTAGCTTTTTCGAGAATTTTACGAGCGCTATCCAAGTCAGGCTCCGCCGAACCTGAGGCTCCGCCTTCCTCGTAGAACTTGGCAAAGTTGACGTAAAGTCTATGGAGGTTGGCAGTAGCCTTGCGCGGATTGATAGTCTCTAATGCTTTGGTGAACGTTTCGGCCACCTGAGTACGCGTCAGGCAAGCCAATTTCAGCCTTACAATGCTTACCTTTTCATCATCTTCGCCCCAAAGTGCGACTCTCTTCTCCCATTCCTGAACGTCATTTGAATTTCTTCGGAGTAAGACGTCGTTGACCAAAAATGGTCTTCTGTCCATAAGAGCTTCAAATTCCTTCATCCTAACGTCCAGCTCTCGTTCAGTCTCCTTCACGTCTTCATCATCGTCATCTTCGTCGGGATTCTCTAGGCTCTCCATCATGGCATTGATCAACGACTCGCAAAACTCTGCATACGCATCAAAAATCTGCGTGAAGTCCCTGATCGTCAACACGGATGCGATGCCCGCTTCGAAGGTACTTTTCGCTCGATCGAATTCGCCACGTTTAATCCAGTAGGTCGCGAGCCCAGTCCAGAGACGGCCGGCTTGGTCTTTATAAACTTCAAGGCCATCCTTGTGCACAATGCGTTCTATGTTGATCTTCCGTGGGCTGAGGGGATCTTCATCTTCATCATACGCCGGGGTGGGCTTTCCATCAGCTCCAGGAGGACCATCCCTACGAATGAGCTGCCCCTCCGCGGAGGTTGGTTGACCATCTTTTTCCAAGACTTCTGCGTCAGCTTTCGCGTTGGCCTCATTGGATTCAATTGTGGCATCCACATCCAACCCAACTTCATCAGAGAATTGCTCGACAATATCAAGGAAATCTCCAAGAATTTGATACGGGCTTTTTCCTTCGGGACTGACATACTCTCCTCGTGATGCTTTTCTCGCTAATGAGAGCAAGAGCTTGGCAGCTTCGAGCGGCCGCGGCACAGAATCTACAGGGGAGAGTAGGATGGAGGTGTAGTGCTCGGTGACGGTGGGATCAACAGCAAGGTAACGACGGTAGACAGTCACTGTAGTGGATCCACCCTTCGTCTCGGCCCAGAGTAGATACCGAACCCATATTCGTGAATGTAATGAAGGCGGCAGAGTACGCAAAGCTCGGTCAAACGTTCGACGAGCATGCGTATGAGAGATGACAGAAGGGCACATAGGGTGGAAGAAGAGGGATGTGTACATTATCCACAACCTGGGTAGCTAAAATGACACTGCAGTTAGCGAAACACGACAAATTCACCAGGAAAAGAGCGTACTTTGGGTAGCCACATGAGGGCTCTTTCATATGTAGCAACCAGTGATCTCCACTCTTCCCAGCCTACAACCCCGTCAAGGCCATCCTCCCAAGACTCCAGGTCCTCCTTCTCATCCTCTAAGGCGTCCTTCATTTCAGGAAGTTTCTTCCTTCCGCCAGCCCTTTTCTTTATGATTTGTCTGCCGAGGACATAGGACATTCTCATCTGGAGGTAAGATTTCCATAGTTTGAACGATCCGGGGAACTGAACAATAGCTGCTTCGTAAAGGTAAGTGAGGCATTGCAACGAATGTCGAGCCAACGGAGTCACGAGTGGACCAAGGAGTTTCGTCGTTTCGTCGGGCAAGTTTTCGCGTCTTTCTGCCTTCAGTTGCGCGTTAAACGACTCTTTCGTCGTATGAATGGCAGTCCACCATGCGCGAAAAGAGGATGGGTTTCGGAGAAGGTCTTCCTCGCGCTGGACATCCTTGATGGACAGCAAGGTTGAATTGGTCGTAGGCGTCGGTATTGGGAGCGTCACAGGGAACTGAGACGCTAGTGAGTTCACCGAAGTCGACTTCTCTGCTACCGAAGGCATTTTAAGATCAAAGTGAGTTGGCCTTGACCAGCTAGTAGTAGGAACACCAAGAGAGTTGCAGTTGTTTGTTTATTTTCCTCATTTGGTAAGTAATTGATAACCAGAAACAAGTAAGTATCGGGCATCGGGTCTCCTGTTGCCTACGGACCACTGCGCGCCGACATGGTAAGGGTTGTGCTCAGATCGATCTGCTCACCATTTGAATGAGCATTACAAGAACAGCATAACGTCAAGCGCACTCGACAGTCCCCCGAGGCTCTTGCGGAAACGAAACTACGAGAAAAGTCCAAGATCGACGAGTATCTGGCTTTAACTGACGACGTGCTATCTCGAGTACGAATCGATATTGCTGGTACACCGTCATCCTTCTGATTGATAAATTCATTCATCTGTGCAGAAGAAGAAGCCGGACTGGAGCAAGGATGCGTTTCAATTAACTCAGAGTTTGCTTCAGATCAACCCAGAATTCTATACCGTCTGGAATTATCGCCGGAATATCTTACTCAACGGTATATTTCCTCAGAGGTACGCACCTATGAACATGACGAGGAACAGTTTGAAATCTGTAGCCCTCGTAGTACTCCGGAAGAAATTAATAACCTTCTGTCTAACGAGCTCTCCATGACCACTGCAGCCTTGAAAGCACATCCGAAAGTCTACTGGATATGGAATCACCGTAGTTGGTGCCTCGAGAACGTCCCAGACGGTCCGGAACGCAATGGGACACCATCCATGGAATGGAGACAGGCGAACTGGGACAAAGAACTCTTTGTAGTGGAGAGGATGCTTGACGCGGATGCGAGGAATTGTCAGTCGTCTCGCTGCTTTATTCACACATGTCTAACAATCATTTCCCACTAGTCCATGCTTGGAATTATCGCAGATGCGTTCTTGCAAACATGCCCATAAGAAGGAATGAGACATCAGAATTAACTTACACCTCTCGAAAAATTGGAGCGAATTTCTCCAATTTTAGCGCATGGCATCAAAGATCTAAGTCCTTGGTCGTGCTTTGGGAAAGTGGTCAGTTGGATCCTGTCCAGTCTAAAGACGAAGGTGCGTGCACTTCTTCAAGTAGATTGTGACTTTTAGAACTCGTTTTCCACAGAATTCGAGCTCGTGAGCAACGCATTATACACTGACCCAGACGACCAAAGCGCGTGGATATACCATAGATGGCTTATCGGCTCTGGTTCGAGAACAAACTATTTTATGTGCAAATTAACTTAGTGCTTTCCACAGGGGGAAACAAAGAACAATTGGAACGAGAGATACAAGTCATCGCGGAATTACTCCAAGAACAACCTGACAGCAAATGCAAGCGGCCATATTGGATCATCGTCTCTAGTACTTATTGTTCGACAGGGTCTATGGAGTCGTTGGTGCACTATAAGCGACTTCTGCTCCAAAATCACTCTCCAGATTCCCAAGCACTCAAACAGGAGTGCGTGGAGCTACTTTCTCGGTTGATGAATTTGGACCCTATTCGGTATTTCAGATATCGGGATCTGAGTGAGTCGCTTGTGCGGAAGCGAACCGATATGCTTATCTTTTAGCGAGGGACCTTGACCAGTAGTTTATTTGGTGATGGCACAATTTTGGGCAACACTCGTTCTAGACGTGGACTCTCCCAATGACCCCAATTTCAATCTCAAGGGAATGGTTAAACTCGAAGCAATCCTGACTAACTTAGTAAGATTAAACCTCACCGTGCGCGAGCTACATCCTCAGCAAATCAGGGTACAATTAAAAAACTTCAAGTTAACAAATAGTATGGATTGCCCTGGGGTATATTCCGCAATATTATTTGCTATCACCGCGGACGGTCACAAGTCCAACCTGGAGAAGATCGTCCTCGGTAGACCAACTGCTAAGTGCATACATTATTGATGAACGTGGTGACGTTTCTGCGATACTAACAACGAATAACATTATCCTGGTACACTTGGATCTGGCCGAGAACAGGGGAGATGAGAGGCCTGGCAGTACAGCAGTCCATTTGCACGTACGACGCGAGGCAGTAGAGAGAGAAGCAGCAGCAGGAATCAGTGACCCCCCCGTGTCTGCGTGAGGCCTCCATAGCGCTAACGCGAGTCATCGGTGGACAGGACTTGTGTATTCACTAGAAACACATAACAACCCTGCGAGAGCCGCACCAGCGCTAAATGAAAATTGTGCAACCGATTCAGCGGTGCCAATTTGCTCCAATACCAGCGTCCGATGTCCACGATCTTTGTGAGCATTATGAACATGTAGCTGTGTCTGGTTCGCCTCTACAGACAGCACAGTCTGCTTCCTTTGATACGGCTATTCTTATCGGCTGCTTTCGTACTGGAGATATTCTTGTCCAGGTCGGCCTTGATTTTTTTTTTCGCTTTTCTTTGTTAACGGACTACTTAAACTCCACGTTTTCGTATTTGTGGGCAGACGGTGAGTTAGCAACACTTGCGTTGGATCTGTCTCATTTCACCCCACAGCATGAAATCCGTGTCCGCACCGGGATGCTCAAGTGCTATATTATTATCATGTCTGCAGAGCAATGATTACGTATGATATTTGTTGTATGTAGATCAGCGTGTGGATACTTCATTAGCACGATATGTCGGTCAGTAGAAGTCGCAACAGCGCCGTCACGTGATGACCCTTGCATGCTCTAAATCAGCCTCTGTACCCAAGTAGCGGTCATGGGTGCCGAATCTGAACCCTGAGACGATGTGACTATGGTACTTAGTATAAGCCAAGCACGGAGCGGGGCCGAGACGCACTTTTGGCAGCAGGAGGGGCCGCCATCAGGAAACTCAGAATAATCTGCACCTTAATTGCACTTAATCTACACTTACAGCTGTTTGCGAAAATGATGATACTACATCGGGTGTGAGA
>PVYE01003467.1:5730-23301 GCA_002995055.1 Rhizopogon rudus | reverse complement strand
AGTATTATATACTAATACCACCTACAATCTGTTCACGTCTCTACGTACTATCGTACACTCACTGAAGAAGGTGAGCAAAATACATTCTGAGTTACCTGCATTTCATTTCGAGAACACCAACGGTGTCGGTGAGATGTTGGCTGCCAACAACTACGGATGCAAGAGGGCATAAGTCACGTCAATATCCACGAACATCGATCTTCGGTGGCCGGCACGCACAATGAGATACAGGTAGGGAGTCGGAGGTATATACGTTTATAGAGATGCAACCTCAGATAGTAGCAATATCCTGGCGTTTTCGTCGGATCTAAGGCTCATTGAGAATGTACCTATTAGATGAGGATGAGTCGTAAATGATGTCGCACTTATCATATGTGCCTATCATCGCACGTAGGGGATTGTTCGTCACACGTTCACTAGCAAGATCACCAAGTGATAAGACATAGCGGGAATGACGGTAGTTAAAATAATATGAAATGACAGTGAATATGCCAACGGCCACACAGATGTTTATGTGGAATCCGTTTTGGCTGAAAGGATGCTGGAGATAGAAGGGAACTGTGGGACGGACGGGATCTAAAACTACAAGATGACTCCACACCAAGACATGCGGAAGATGTCCGATGTCGCTATTCGCTACGCAATTTGACTTAACAATTGGGGAAGATCCCTTCGGTACCTAACAAGAGCAGCATTAACGGCGTGGACTGGAACTCATGGTATTGGTATTGACGAGCGACGTACCAGGATAATACCAAAAGGTTACAGCCACAATCAAGTACAAGCCTACAAAATCCTTTGAGTGCGAATCACACCACAGATGCCACAGAAACATACACATAAGGATCATGCCTTCCAACCAATTTGACTTGCCGTCCTGCACGACATAATTTACAGTGATGACTATTTTTTCTGTCGATAAATATGTTTTTGTCAGTCGAGAAGACACGCACCGGAAAGGAACATCACGATGGACTCCAGCGGATCAAAGAGAAGCGTCAATGGTTTGTTCATAATCCATCCAAGGGTCACGATGAATCTGAAACCATTTGAGTGAATAAGACGTAGATGGGGTCACAGCTGCACAACGCACGGAATCACAAAGAGCGCGATTTGCTGAGTAGCAGTGAGCGAATAGAGCTACGCGTACGGGAATGGACTCACAATACTCGAACCAACAGCAACGCTCAAGCTTAAAGTGAGCTTGTCCTTGACAGACGACGTGACTGCAGTGACGTGCTCCGCAGCATTGCCTACGATGGGGAGCAAAATAACACCGACGAACTCCTTGCTGATCGAGCCTGTCGCAGTTAAACCATCAATCGAGTCGACAAGGAACTCCGCAGTGACAGCGACCAACTATAGAAGAATTAGAGAATTTCGTGGCACTATCACAGTAAACACGTACCACCGTTACGACGATCAAAAGCCAAATGCAAACAGCGACGCTCATCTGCGGCTGCTCAGGAGCCTCAATCTCAGGACCGCCATGTTCCACATCAGGCATGACAACTTCGGCGCGGGATACAGACGCGGTGGTGTCTCCCTCTCCCTCGTGTATCAAACTGGGAGATGAAACCATCTCGCCGTCCGCCATGTTCTTGCGACTACTCCTCCTGTGCAACATGAACGGGTTCTCGCCCTCATAGCCCTTGGTTGGTTGCATATCTTCGTTGTCATCGTCGCAGAGAGCTTTGTGGGAAAATAGCTGAAAGACAAGGTAAGAGGCGTAGACTGGATAACCGCTTAATATAACTGTCAAGAAGATCCTTTAATTGGCACCTACTGAAGAGGAGAATTAATGCAACCTGTTTGAACGGTATGAGACCAAAACTCTGCATCACGAAGCACAGTTCACTTACGCCGTGGCTCGTCTTTAGGATCTTGTCGTCGACCGTCGTTTCATCATACTGTGCTTCGCCCTGGAGTGCCATGTGAAAAGCCCCAGGTATCAGAACAGCAATCACGCTTATAGTGAGTAACGACGAGTTAAGTTGTGCGGCAGCTAATGATAACCGCAAGGATCAATATTCCGCACCAACATGAAACAAACAATTGCTTACTTTGGCCGAATCCCTGCTCTGAGAAGCGAAGGCCACCAGCAAAGAAACACATGCCCAGCACAAGCACTACAGGGAGATTAATTGATCGCGTGACTATATGTTAAGACAACACCTACAGAGATTGCTCAGGACAGATCCCACCACTATTGCATCTAGGGTCAACGGAAGCTGTAAAAGAGGGGGCAAATTTGTACATACGGGACGACTGAACGATTGAAAGCTGACACTTCGAGAGCGCGATGATCTAGATTAAATGTCAATTTCTCATTCTATAAGCTGCTGAAGACAGGTGCGACGCACTGAGACGATGAGTTCGACGCTGTGTGCAAAACAAGACATGATAAGCAAGTGATCAACTGAGCAACATGTTTACTAACGCATTTCCCTATAAGCAGTAGGACGTCAGCGAGGCAAGAAATGATAGGCAAAGCACTAACCAATGTAGCGTTGAGAAGTCCAGCGAGAGTTTGACCGACACGAAGAGAAAGCTCGTCAGTGGCAAAGGCGAGAAGCTGCGCACACGTCAAGCCTGAGCAGGTACGGAAGGTGATATTATCATACCTTGGCTAGCGGTATGATAGCAAGAAATGTGACTGAGATGGCATGTTATGTTGGTAATAATGAAAGCCGACTCGTGTACTTACAAACAAATATAAGAGTATGCTGATCGGGTAGAGCAAAGTTGATAGCCCACTGTCAGAGTACATCAGACGGACCAAGCTAAGACTGATAGCAACGTACAGAGATTGGGATAAAGACCAACAAGACATTGAGCCCTAAAAGACAGAGTCAATACAGTACCTAACTTGCAAGAAATTCAACTCACATGAAGCAAAAACAATGGCTTTTATGCTTCCCCACACATTGGGAGCTTCGGCTACCGAGGTCTCCGACTGTGCCGCTCGTCGGAGAGTCCAGCGGAACCGCCTATTCCCATTCAGAGGCTCGCCATTGGTAACGGCATGAATTTCTGAAGGCAGAGAATCTGTACCGTGATGCAAGTAGCATGAGTAAAATTCACACTCATGACAGCTTGAAAACGTACCCATTGTACTAAGCAATTGTAGTAGAGGGTTTAGGACTTAGTTATTGGGATGCTTCAACCTTGTCGTCGAAGAGCCTTTAAGTAACGCGATGTGGAGGGTCATTTCATTTCCACATAGGGCTATGAAACAGTGGTGTGGAGCGACGCTTTCCCAAGCCGAATGCAATGCTTTGGCCACATTTCTCGCCTCTATTGTGCCCTCTCGTGTTGTGTCCACTTGCGCCCGTGTTGTGTCCACTTATGCCCGTGTTGTGTCGTAGCACAAGCGTGCATCATGCAACCCGAATGCTTTGCTTGTGACAAGACGGCCACAGTGGCGAGCTGGATCAAGGCGAAGTGCTCAATAAGTAAAGTCGGGTCAGATGGTCAATAAACTAGGGTCGCGAAAGGACCGTTGCGCAATGAAAGTTCCAGGTCGGACTAGTCAACTAGACCATTGATGGAAGCGAAAGACCAACAGGTGAAGAGGGCTCTGACGGAATGGAGAAACTTCAGTTCCAGTGACTACCCCGACCGCATTATCTTTGCTAAATGACTTGTCAAGGGTATGACCGTGAGATTAATTTCAACAGAGTAAGTTGATAACAATCTGAGTTGTTCGATGTCTTACCGGGGACCGTGACAGCCTACGGAACAGTAATTGTCATGATGGTGGGTGGACATACGATAGCCTCTCAGCCTGGTATTGGAATTGTGGAAAGCAAAGGAAAAATTGACATCGTAGATTCGTATTCAACTGCTGATGACCGTCCGACGAAATGTATCCCTGACCCGGAGTAATGTACACCGTCGTGACTACATATACTTCTCGACTTTAGAAGAACGGTTTAAAAGTCGGTGTAAGTGAAGTCGAGAAACGATTGACTCGCCTGAGTTCAAGTTGTTGACATTAATTTGCCTGCAATGAATTTCAACGTTACCAGCGACTTCAAGTTCAAGTTTGTGAAATCCTCCATCACAGAGGGTCGACGGGTCGGGTCACCTAAGTACGTATTTCTCGTCTAATACGCGTGTTCGGCTCCGCACCGCAGTGCACCATTCCTCGAGTCAAGAGTTCAACGTTCAGCTCTTGTTCAACTCAACCAGTCGGGCACCCTCAACTCTTCACGTTTTCTCAAAATGACCTTCAAGAAAGAGAAGCCAATCCACTCTCTTATCGCGGGTACAACTGTTGGAGCAGTTGAAGCGTGAGTCAAGTGATTTCCTACCAAACGCATACCACTCAATACCAGAGACATTGCTCATCTTCAAAAGACAGATTCGTGACATATCCCACCGAGTTCGTGAAAACTCGATCACAGTTTGGTGGGCAGGTGGGTAGTTCTTTTTCTCCTTGATTGTAAACTTAACTGTGTTTTTTGAGCAGCGAGAGCCGCCATTGACAATCATTCGCTCCACTTTACGCGACAAGGGCGTGACGGGTCTGTACTCGGGTTGTTTGGCAGTCGTGATAGGCAATTCGGTCAAGGCTGGTGTTCGATTCATGAGCTATGATCACTTCAAAAGCATGCTCGCAGACCCCCAGGTATTCTATGTCAATATCGAGCAGAAGGACTTGGCTGAGCATAGTTTTGAAGGGTAACGTCAGTGCACCGAAAAGTCTGCTTGGTATGTGAATGCAGTATTGGGGGTGGACTTATCTGATGAGCCTCACAAAGCTGGTTTGGGAGCTGGCATGACCGAGGCTGTCATTGCTGTCACTCCGTCAGAGACTATCAAGTACGCAGGGTCTCTCCTTGTTCTGCTTCTCTCATCCTTGTTCTTTGCCGTTGCAGGACCAAAATGATCGATGATGCCAAACGTCCAAACCCGCAGTACCGTGGTCTAGCTCATGGAACAATATCTATCATTCGACAGGAAGGCATATTAGGCATATATCGAGGGCTCTTTCCTGTTGTGAGTGTTCATCCAACATCCATATAGTATATGATTTTATAGTGAACCGTAGATGATGCGCCAAGGAGCCAACTCTGCAGTACGCTTTACGACATACACGACTCTCAAACAGTTTGTTCAAGGAACTACGCGACCAGGTCGGCAGTTACCTCCGGGCATCACGTTTGTGATCGGTGGAATGGCTGGTCTGGTAACGGTGTATGCGACGCAACCGCTGGAGTGAGTGCGGCCTTGTGTGCGTTGTTCAGAGCTCATTGTTATTCATGTTCTCAGCGTGATCAAGACCCGGATGCAGTCACTGTCGGCGCGCCAGCAGTACCGTAATTCTTTCCACTGCGCATATAGGATTTTGACTGAGGAGGGAATCCTCCGGTTTTGGAACGGCACAACGCCGAGACTGGTTAGATTAGTCGTGCGTTTTCTTTTACTATGGAGCTTCGAGGTTTTGCTTACCCTGTCCTGCAGGCAAGTGGAGGTATTGTCTTTACGCTCTATGAGAAGATCATTAGTGTCATCGGTGGTCGGGAGCAGGACACGAGGTAGCGTTCACACAACCTATTCTCCAATCAAATATGCCTTTTTCAATGTATACCTGGAGCATGCGAGCGATATGATTTCAACGCTTAGAAAGTTACAGTTCTCTATCCGAGTCAATGAGAATTCTCGCAAGCTTCGTCATTTCCTCCCACTGCTTCTTCTCCTGGTCCGCGACCCCCTCTCCGGTAGCCTCCACAGCTTGAACAGCATCTACAAACTTGTCCATTTCCTCCTTGGCTTGAGAAATGGTGCCACCAGGTGAGTATATCTCTGGCAAGTGATCATGGGAGAATCGCGCAATCCAATACCTGAGGCAATGCCGGTCAGACATGCAGGGGATATCTGAAGTAGACTCACTTGGAGTTCCAATAGTCGGGCTCACGCCTATGGACGATCGAATGCAAGTGGTTGGAATAGGGGTTGCCTTCTTGGCTTTGTGCAAGCTCATGACAACCATTGAAATCATCATTGAGCAGGTGGAGAACTCGCATCCGCATGAACACAGGCTTGGGTTTGAGCGGTTATCTACTCACCAGCCCTGATATTGACGCTAGCAGGTAGCTCATTGATTTGAGCTGTCAAATTCTGGTGCCATACGGCCTTCGGTGAGAGCGGAGCGGGAGGTGCGCGAGCGAAGAGGGCCTGCACCACGGGTGAGGACCAGAGCTCTGAGGTGCTAGTATCCATTGTAGTTTACCCAAGTCTAAGATCTTCGACGAGCATTTTGGGTTGTCCGGACTCTCGAACTCCGTCGGAGTCCCCAACGATGTCGTGCTAATTGGGACCGTGTGACTTCCACAATCCCATGATCATTGATCTCTTCAGATTTACCTTTTGGACCTTAGCTTGATCAACATTACCCATACGGCCGTACCACTACAGCCCAATGAATGTCCTGCTCCTGAGAGCTGCCAGTCAAGACAGCCCAGATCGTTATGAAGCTACTTTCAGATCTCACGGATACCATCCAATATCGGTTCCGGTGCTGGAGACCGCCATAGTTGGCCGCGAGCAACTAGCACACAAACTAAGCATTGGTCCAGCGAAGCAAAGCCTTGCCGGAGTCATCATCACGAGCAAGCGAGCGGTCGAGGCATGGTCTGAGGCCGCTCAAGCGTTGATCGTTAGTGATGACAACTTGTTTGAGTCTGATCCTGGTATGTCCTATCGCTACGTTGACTGAATATGCTATATCATACCTTACAGAATGGTGGTCCGTGCCATTTTATGCAGTGGGAGAAGCTACCTCAACCGCACTTCGTGATCTTTGTGAGACGACTCCTACGTATTCCCCGAGAGATATCCGAGGCGGGTCAGAGACTGGGACTGCGGAGCGCCTTGCAGGATTCATATTGAAGGACCTTCCCTCAGATGGGACAAGCAGAAAGCTTCTCTACCTCACAGGAGATAAAAATCGTGACACGCTACCGAGGATTCTGGAGTCAGGTGGTGTTGAATTAGACTCTCTTCAGGTCTATGCCACGCAGGGGTCGTCTACTTTCCCTCATGACTTATCACTTGCCTTGGAACATGTCAAAGGAAAGTATTTCGTAGCCTTGGATTTGCAGCAAGTCTGAGATTTCTAATAGGCGAGGACCTATCCTGGGGATGGGTTGTCTACTTCGCGCCTTCAGCAGCCGGTTTTGTGACGCCAATTCTGCGGAATCACTTCGTCCTTCCTACTGTGAATTTGAGCACGGATGATTGCTGTGAAATCTCAAATCGTCATCGTGTAGTCAAAGTCGCCGCGATAGGGCCTACTACGGAATCCTTTCTCATTCAGACTTTGAAGTTGTCGGTCTCGGTGACACCGAGAAATCCCACCGCGGAGGGTCTTGCTGATGCAATCCTTCAGTATGATAAGGCACAGTGGACATGCAGTCCTCAGCACCCTAAGTAATGTTCCCTTCACTACTTTTTGCTACTGCACAACGTGCCATGTACGCCACTGCAAACCATTTTACTCTTCACACAATCACGGAATGAGAAGCTTTACGAAACCTTACGGATGCTCCGGCACTAATTTCAATGCAATTTGGCCGCATCTCTTACCGACACTGTCAACGTTTCCAACTACACACGCTCTTTTGCAACCACGTTCCTTTAACACTACTTAGCTTCCTCAGCCTGAACGGCAGCGTAACTTGGTTCCTTCGGGTTGCAAATCTCACTGCTGCAGAATGAACTCTCCACTTTTGCGACAGGAGTATGGCGCCTCGTTGACCAGCTTGCTGCCGCCCAGTGGACAAGGTCGCTCCAGGTCGTCATCGACAGCGAGTGAGTACGGCGCACCGAGCAGAGCTCTAAGCCCGTCACCGTATGAAGTAAGTTTCAGACACAATCCAGATGTCCTTGGTTGATTGAACTCGCGGATAGAATTCGCTCTCCGATAAAGTACGTCAACACCCATCCTAATAACTCGTGTTGTTGATGATGCCCTTGTGCAGTTTTCGTTGAAACCCAATCCCGAAGACTGGGGTGCGAGTGCCCTGTGTGTAGGCACACCTGAACCAGATGATTACCTCCACAATCCAGACCCAAAGCGTGATCTCAAGAACGACAAGGGTGGTCACATTTTCACTTCTCGAGGGATTGCGAACTTGGGATGTCTATTCCTATTAGTCATGCTGATGCTGATGTTATTGTAAGTTGTGTTACTGCCCAAAGAATGCTTGTACTGATAATCTTCCGATAGCCTAGGTAAGTGGATGCGTTCTACCGCTAGACATGCAGGATTTGGTCGCTGATCTAGCGGGGTGAAGTGTTTCCTGTCTTCAGTCACCTGTCGAAGAAGAAACCGACTGCTCAGGGTGGATTCAATCTTGGTGGTATCAACGCAACGGGGCAGATTCCATCGATGCCGGGTAACCGCAGCTTGATAGATGTCGATACTCCGAAGGAAGCCTACACGAAAGCGTCGTACATGAACCCCAATGACCAGTGGGATCTTGTTTTCTCTGACGAGTTCAATGTTGAAGGTCGGTCCTTTTATCCTGGAGACGATCCTTACTGGGAGGCGCCAAGCCTGCACTACTGGGGCACGGTCAGTCGAGGTCATGCATGTAGATGTGATGGAATTGAACCAATGAACAGAACGATTTGGAATGGTATGATCCCGACCAAGTAACGACGAAGGGTGGCGCATTGCGAATTGCGCTGGCAAAGGTCGATCCTGTTTCGAACCACAACCTTACGTATCGGTCAGGCATGGTAAGTCAAGGTTGTCTCACCGTGACAGGCTGAATACATGTATGCTTTGTAGGTTCAAACATGGTAACTAGGTTGACACTATGTTGTGTTCGCTACTGACGAATGCTTAAAGGAATAAATTTTGTTTCACAGGCGGCCTCATTGAGGGTGAGCTACATTCGCATTGGTTATTGCTAGTCCTTACTGATCACCGGCACGTAGCTTCTGTTATTCTACCGGGATCAAGCAATGTCCAGTAAGTAGGCTGCTATAAGACAATCGTGTTCTGATGCATAATTGCTATCAAAGTGGTCTTTGGCCTGCTGTGTGAGTGTGCGCATTGTGAGATACGATTCGAAGAAGTAATTGAATTCTTTTGCGAAGCTGGACGATGGGAAATCTAGGTTCGTTGGTTGTTGTTTCATGTATACGACCATTCATACCTCGCCATAGGTCGTGCAGGTTTCGGGGCTAGTTTAGAAGGACTGGTTAGTACACCGCTGTTGAAGGAGTTGCTTTAATCAGACTCTTCTAGTGGCCATACTCCTATGACAGTTGTGACGTTGGCACGCTGCCAAATCAGACTTATCCGGGGACATCCAAGCCACTTGCCGCTACACAGAACGGTGATCCTGATCATGGTGACGTCTTGGTCAGTTCGCTGCATAAATCGCCGTCATGGATCCTCATTATTTTACAGTCATTTTTGCCAGGTCAACGACTATCTGCTTGCACATGCCCCGGTGAATCACATCCTGGTCCAGTCCGGAAAAATGGCGATTATGTCGGTCGCTCTGCGCCAGAGATCGACATTTTCGAGGCGACGATCGATGGAGGGATTGGCAAGGTTTCGCTGACTCTAAGTTCCTATCGACGTAGACTCACCAACACTCATCAAGGTTTCCCAATCAGCCCAATGGGCTCCATTTAATGTAGGTCTGGATCATAGTAAGCTGAACTGTTGTTGACAATCCCTCAGGCGGAATACAGATGGTTGAATACCACCGATAACTTGAAGATTTATGACCCTGATGTCACTGTCTTGAACTCTTACCACGGAGGTACATGCTCATTCTTCGTGGCAAATCATATCCAATGACTGCTTCGCACTTCGCAGGGGCATATCAGCAGACCACTAGTGGTCTCTCGCTCACGGACCAAGCTTGCTATGAACTTGATAGTGGTTGCTACAGCGTCTACGGCTTTGAATACAAACCAGGGTTTGCAGAAGTTCAATCACAACTTGTGCTTAGCGCTCATATGTACCTCCAGGTTTGACGACGGCTACATCACTTGGGTCAGTAGCGGCAAGGCCGTTTGGACACTTAATTCTGGTGGACTTGCACCTGACACTGAGACCGAGATTGGTGCCCGCCTCATTCCTCAAGAGCCCATGGTATAACACCCTTTCTCGCATCCAATAAGCGAAACTGACCAAACCGTGTAGTATATCATTGCCAATCTTGGATTCTCACTCAATTTTGGAGGGATTGATTTTGACAACATCCAATTTCCTGCGACCATGATGATCGATTACATTCGTGTATACCAGCCCTCAAATGCTCACAACATCGGGTGTGATCCCCCAGACTTCCCGACTGCCACTTATATCGAGACGTAAGTTCTGATCCCAGCGAAGATGTTTCAGGTTCGCTAAAGAACTCTGCAGATACAAAGAAGCTTATACAAACTTTAACCTCACCGGATGGACCTCCCCCAACTATAATCAGACAGTACCCAAGAACAGATTAGACGGAGGCTGCTGAACACATCTTTATCCACGCTATTCGTGCGTTCACGAGGGTTATCATTAGATATAGGGACTTGGTTTATTTCATCGCACATCATTGACACACTGCACACATTTTACTGATCATTCTTGCACATGGAACTTAGCGCATCGTAGATCATATAAACCCGCATCTGATTGTTGATTTTGATCACGTGAAGTGTCGCGTCACTTGTCAGCCGTCAGTCATAAGTTACTACTAATAGTGGGCCTTAACTTTCATGTACCGACGCTTTGCCTGACATCGTATCAACTTCAATAACATTCTTGGTTATTCCACACATTCTTTTACAGCCACACTCTTTTTCATGATGCCTGCTATCCCTCGAAAACCACTTGGAACGTCTCGCAGCCTGAGCAGGTCAAAGCCATACGAGAAGCTAGCTTTCGTCCAACAGCGTTCTAGTTCTGTGCATTCCGATGACGGGAACGGTGATGCTTCCTCTCAGACACCTATCTTAGACACGGCGGACAAACCTGGGTTTCCTACATACGTTCAGTATAAACGCATCGAGGCGGCCTACCTGGAATCACTCTCTCCGCGGAAGCGCGGCAAAGCGCTGATATCTCAGTCCATGTTCGACAATATCTGGGATGTGCTACATCAACCGAATGCACCTCTCTTCACACCACAGTTTCGCTTCTGGGTCCGCAAGATGTTCACCCTCAGTAGGACCGACGCGGAGGACTACTTCAGCGAGTCACCAGTTGTCATCCTCCACGAGAACAGGCCCATCGCAGTGCAGGAACAGCTGTACGAACTCTTCTGTTACTGTCATGAAGAGGCCAACCACGGTGGTCGGGACAGGACCTGCGCTGTTATCCGCCAGCACTATTCATGGGTCCCGAAAGATCTTACTGCGCAGTTTGTCAAGGCGTGCCCTGCTTGTAACTTCAAAAGGAGCAACCCTGGTCTTGTTGGACAATCCAAGGCGAAGGATCCCGCGCGCGAGCTGAAGGAAAAGCGAGTTTCAGAATCTGAAGGTTCGCTTTCCCAACGAGGTTCTCTTGAAGAAAGCTGGCGATCCACCAGAGGTCCACATGACCAATCCACAATGCTACCCGATCGAACTGTGGATGTGGCGTCTTCCCGGAACAATGCAACAGAGTGGCCATCCACATGTTTACCGTCGCCCTTTATCTTGCGAGGTGCCTCCTCACCGTTGTTGCTGTCCCTTTCACCCTTGCTTAAAGACCTCGACTATAAACATTCAAGGCAAATGCTCGTCAATTTCTCGCGCAGAATGGACATCGCAAGTCTGTGCATGAGTTCCAATATCACGGCGAAGCTACCGTCTCTCTCAGAAGCTTACTCGAACAACACGAAGGATGACCAGTACCAGTTGAGCGGTCTGTGGCCCGAGAACATCTCCGACTCGCTCCCACCAGAACTGCAGCAGTTCCAGCTGTCGAGCCCAGTCCACACTTGCCACATTCAAAATGACCAGATCGATCCCGCTCTGCTGAGTGCGGGGGAGACAAGGAGCGAAATAGAGGACTACATGGGCGACGTGTCATCTTACTCGTCGCTGAGCTCCAGCATGTCACCTTCCTCGCCACTGAGCTATAGCGTATCGCCTTCCTTGCCACAGGGCCCCCTCGCATTGCTGTGCACGCCACTGAGCTCCAGCGCGTCAGCTTCTTCGCAACTGGGCTCCTGCATGTCGCCCTCTTTGCCATTCAGTTCCTACGAGTCGCCTTACTCGCTACTGAGCTCCAGCGCGTCACCTTCGTCGCCACTGACCCCAAGCGCGTCGCCTTGCTCGCTACTGAGCTCTACCGTATCGCATTCCTTGCCACTGGGCCCCCTCGCGTTGCTTTGCACGCCACTGAACTCCAGCGTGTCACCTTCTTCGCCACTGGAATCCTGCATGTCGCCTTCTTCGCCACTGAGCTCTAGCGAATCACCTTCCTCGTCACTGGGCCCCTTTGCATTGCTTTACTCGCCACTGAGTTCCAGCGTGTCACCTTCCTCGCCACTGGACTCCCTCGTGTCGCCTTCCTCGCCATTCAGTTCCTACGAGCCGCCTTACTCGTCACTGAGCTCCTGCGTGTCGCCTCTTAGTGACGGCGTTCCGTTTGCCTCTCCCATCCTGTATCAAAATGCGGGATCGGCGTTAGGCATGAGGCTCGGCCTGTTACCTCAATCACGGTACGACAGCGTGTTGGCATATCTCACTCATGTACTGACTTCCGCGACCAGCGTGCCACCCCATGTCTTACCTTTCGCCATTTCGTCATTCTCGCCGTCATCCACGATTTCGGCATTCAGTAGTGCTCCAATTTCCCCTACATTTGACTATTCAGATGAGGAAGAAAAGGATGACGATGACGAGCTGCTGGAAGAATTGGCGTAAGATCTCAATGGCGCTTAATGTCGCCGGAATTATGTACATTTTCCATTCCTTGAGGGTAAATAAGACTGGTCCGAGTGACACGTACGGTACAGCATAAACGTGAATGGAGATTTTGCCAAATTATAACTGAGAAAAACAAATAGGCAGAAAGAAACTTGAGTGATGACTGAAAGCGCAGAAGGTGCGATGTATGAGACTTTATGTAGAAATCAAGGAGCTACGATAGCAATGAACACAGGTGGAATGAAAACTAGACCACAAAGCGACGGAAGGATCACTGAGACACAAGGCAGGGGAACGGGATAAGAAATATTACAGCACAAGTAGGGTATAGACGGCGAGTAATGGGCATGGATGCGAGTCGATGGCTTAGGGTTCCAGCCCTGCAATTATCGCTGTAAATCAGCACGCCTATAAAGGAGATTAGTGAAGGAGGAAGAGACGACAGAAGCGGCGCGACGCACTCTCTGATGGTGTCATACAAGAACTTATAGCTCCTAAGATTACCTTTCAAGCGGCGGATGTCAAGACTGTAGGTTTCTTTCAAACGATCTATCCGTGTCAACTCGATCGAGAAGCGAACTTCATCCCCTGCGTCTTGGGCAGTGTTACCATAAATTGTCTCGTGAGTGGCCAATGGCGACGACTCGACCGGTGATGAAGCCACGGCGCCAGTGTCATCGTCCATCGATACTTGTGACGGCGATACTCCTGATACCTGGGACGATTGTCTACGCATAAGCAAGCCTTTGAGCATCCCTCCCGCCGACGATGAGCTCGATGGCATAGGGAGTCCACGCTTGTCAACCTAGTCATTAACGTTAGAATGTACCCGCGGCATGGCGACTGGTTGGACTTACCCCATTGGATGCTGCGGAACCAACCATCGTGAATGCAGCTAAGCCATTGCCGCTCCCACTGAATCCCAAGCCCACGGCACCACTCTTCTTCCTCTTCGCCCGAATACAGCGGTACTTGTATTCGCTCTCTGCTTTGAGCTCAACACCCATCTTCTCGAGCACCTGGCATACGTGTTTGATAACTTCAGGTGGGGGCCTGGTCGTGATGGTTGTCTGGTCAACAGCGCCATGGTGAATGCGCAAGACTTCTTTCGGTGCCGAGGACGTGAAGATGCGTCCAGCCTTGCCAAATGAGAAGGATACGTCGTGCGCAGGCGGTGGTAACCCCGCGTTTCTCGTTTCCACTCTCGAGTCAGTAGCTGGGAAAGGCTGGTCTGTCCTACGAGCGGCAGACATTTCTGGTGAATCGTCTGGCAAGTCTCTACCAGCTTTGGCAGTACTCTTCCTCCTGAACCACTGCATGACGTTCCGGGCCTTCGTTGTTGAGGCCGCCATATCCATACCAGAGTGGGGTCCATCCTGCGTCGGGAATACGGCCGTTTGCTTCTGGGGCGTAATAGCAGAGGGAGGAACGCTCTTTTCGTTGTCCTTGACCGGCGTGTCGCCTGTGGGTGTCTTCCTCGAGCGTGCTTTGATCGAGCGGCTAAAGGGCTCGACCATGACAGTGAGCGTGTTCCGTCGGTTCTTCTTGCTCGCATCAGCGTCAGTAATGCCATTGGATCCCCCTGGACTAAGGAGCGAAGACTTGGACTGCGAAGGAACATCGCTGACGCTGTTTTGCGCCGAGGCTCTCGTCTCCTCCACGATGGAAGATGCCCCTGCAGCAGAGCTTTCAGACGGAACGCGGGACGTGGATCCATTGATCGTAGCGTGATCGCTATTGGTACCAAAGATCTTGCCCAAACCGAACTTGTCCATGGAAATACCTTTCCGGTGGCGACTAGAGGCAGTTGAACTGGTGCCGCCTGTTTTGACAGATTGAAACGACTTCTCTTCTGTAGACACAGGGGGACTTGCTGGAGAAACAGAGACGGTGGGCATCCGATTTTGAGCAGCACGCAGGGTCGAGGAAGAAAGTTGAGATGCTTGGGAACGCGAAGGAGTACTGGCTGCAGGAGGAGCAGGAAGTGGCCTCGATCTATCTGCATCGGCAGAAGGCTGGCGTTTGGGCTTGTCCTTTGTAGGAGAAGTGTTTTGAGAGGAAATGATGCCATCGGGGGTAGCCGGTAAACTGTCCTTCTTGGAAGGCGTAGGTGGCTTGATAGATTGACTGAAGTTCGGAGCAAGCCCCGGGGTGGGAGCAGTCTGGTCGGAATACTCAACCTGGATCGTATGTCTATCAATTGCGCCTTTCTTCTTCACAGGATCCTGCTGAGGCAACGAGGATGGCGGCGGACCGTGGCGCGAAGATGAGGCACCCTGAGAGCCGCCTTCTCTACTGCTCCTCCCAGCCGACGAAGTTTCATCAGGCTTTGAAATAGTCACAGGGATATGAATAGCGTGCGAAGAAGGCGCGAAGGGATCATCACTAGAGGACTGTGCAGTCGTTGGCATAACGATAGTAGAATTGGCGCCTTTACGAGTAGCAGGAGCGGTAATGGGGGGAGAAGACGACGAGTAAATGGACTGGTCTACGGAACTGTCGTAGATCAACTCCGGCTGACCAGATGGGTGATCTCTATACGAGTGGCTCCTTGGCGGCGGTGCTGAGGGGCCAGCGCTGTTCACAAGACCCTCTAGTCGTGCGCTCTGTGTCCGGGACACCTTTGCAGGATCTTTAGCTGCTGCTGCTGCCGCAGCCTGCCTCATCTGTCTTTGGTACGCCAATCTCCTCTGCTGATGCTGCTCCATTGCGACTTCCTCCAGGTCATCCACGGTCTTCTCGAATAAGTATGCATATGTTGATAGCCAGGGATGGGCCATGATAGATCGCAGATCAGCACGTCGCGTGGGATCAGGGACCAGCATCATAGACAAAAGATCTCTGGCTTCCGCAGAAACATAGTCTGGAAAAGAGAGGGGTGTGTTGACAATATATTTGTACAGCAGATTGATATTATCGCCGTCAGGGTTGGCTGGGTCATCGTCGAAAGGAAGATATCCCGCGAGCATGGCATACAATATGACACCGCAGGACCAAATGTCGACGGCAGAACCGACATATAGCCCTTCTGAGATCACCAGCTCAGGAGCAGCATAACAAGGCGAACCACAGCTTGTCTGCATGAGGTCATCCGCTCGGTGCTCGAAGCGATTGGCGAACCCAAAATCAGTGATGATGACATTACGATGGCGATCGAGAAGTAAATTTTCAAGCTTGAGGTCCCGATGAACGATTTTCTTTTGATGGATGTACCAGACGCCCGAAACTAGCTGGGAGAAGAGTTTGGCGGCATCTTTCTCTTTCAGATAGCGATGCGCCAGGATGTGGTCAAAGAGCTCTCCACCGGAAGCGTACTCGAGGATTATGCCAATATATTTATCCGTTTCAATCACGTCGTATAAGCGCACAATGTTTGGGTGTTTGAGGCTCTGTGAGTCAACCGGGATCGGCATCATGGACTGTAATCCGAGTTACAAGTTGACTCTTACCCGAAGAACCTCGATCTCACGCTCCACCTTGGACATCCGCACGGAGGTGTCAATGTTACCTCGCCGTATCAACTTGACAGCGACTTCTTCTCCCCATTGGCCGTGTAGCCCAAGCTTCACTTTCCCAAACTCTCCTTCTCCCACGGTTTGAAGTAAGATATAAGGCCCAAACTTGGGAATCATACGCCTTGGGTGGGCGGCAGTGTAGGCCACCGCAGCTGGATGTGAATAAACGTCACGATAAGCAGGTTGATCGTCAGCCTGCTGCTGTTGCTGCTGCTGAGTGGTGACTACTTGATGGGATGCCCTTTGTCTGCGGGGGGCAGATTGGGACGCCGATACAGGCGAGGGCTGGACAGAGACGGACACAGGACGCGAAGCGCCGTAGTGTCGCGAAGGACCGGCATAGGAATTGTCCGGGATTTGAAGACTGTCCATGGAGGAGATACTAGTGAAGACTCGCAGTCAGACTATGTGCTCCGGATAAGTTGAAGTGGTGCGACCCGAAAGTTGGCAACTGTTTACAGGTGCATATAAAAACAAACGCGAGCGCGTGGGGATTGCTGAACTACCCGAACATAACGAAAAAGGATAGTAGGACAAGGACTTACAAGATATTCGTATGCTGCTTGCACTGTAAATCGCCAGCGGTGATGGACGCTGGCTGGCAGGGTGAGGACAGATACAAGGAATGTTGATATTGGTTCAAAAGGTGAAGAAGGCCTCAAATCAGAAGAGCACGCGCGACGGCGTGGGAGATGATGGCACACCTGGCATTCCGTTGATAGTCAATTAGCTGTGTCTCAAGAAAAAAACTCGACAGGACATTGAACACGTTACTCACCGCCCGCTGCAATCTCTGATCCTGCTTTGATGCTGTTTCCAAACAGCGGAGAGAACGTACGACTCGAACGCTCACGGCGTCAACAGTGGCTTTGACTTGATGCCACAGTTAGCGGATTTTCAATATTTCCAACACCGCCACGGAATCTCGGCTAAATCATGAGGACAGGGATGTCCTCGTTATCGAAGCCCAACATTGACAGTTAATTCATCATTTGATCATCCGTATGTACTTCCACTTTGTTTACATTATCGTCACCACCGCTACACGAAACTTCTCAAGAACCCTCATCAAACGTTCAATTCCACCTTACCACCGGCTGAGACTACCACTTTCAGCTCAACCTCAGCTAATGCAGGATCAACCCACCCCTTCAGGAAGTTATACACCTGTTTTGAT